>JAVHLU010000398.1:0-62476 GCA_036785755.1 Colletotrichum ledebouriae
ACTCTATAAGGTATAATAGTATTAGAGCTAAGTAAGTAAACTTAGTAATAGAAGTTTAGCGGGTTATTATATACCCTATAGAGTAGCCCTTCTTCGAGCAGGTCCTCTATATTACTAAGGTAGAGGCAGCCTAGGCGGCGTTAGTAAGTACGGCTTGCGCTAACTATAATATAGAGAGAGCGTTGCTAACGACGGCATAGCTACTAGTAGATAAAGCGGTAATAGAGGCGGTATTTAATAGTAGCGCGGGTAGTACGCGAGAGGAAAAGTTAATAATTTCGTAGTCTATTAAATAATTAAAAACCACGTTATTATTAATATAAAGTTAAAGATCGTGAGGCTATAGGCACGTATAAGTATAGCTATAGTTAGGAGAGTTATAATCACGTAACCAAAGGCTATATATTGTTAGGAGGCGCGGAGTTAGAAGGTCTATTGCACTTAAGCAGGTAAAATCACTATGTAGTAGCCAGAGGCCATAGGCTTTCTTATTAAGATATATAATAGGAATAATTACTAGATACCTAATTAATATAATAATCTCTTTATAAAATACTCCCTTCTTAATATATAGTTTTTTATATACCTCCTGCCCTTATTAGAGGTATATGTACTAATAGAGATAATAAGGGATAAGAGCTAAGTATACTATAGGTTATACTAAGGAGTAGCTATTTATTTTTATAGCTTATATATTACTTAAAATCTATAAATACCTTATAAAGAAGATAAGTAAAGAGGTCTTTTAAAAATTAAAAGTAATTCTTAATAACTACCTCGCTAAAAATAATCCTTAATAACTACCTTATATTATATTTTAAAGTTTTACTTACTAAGTCTAGTTATAGCTAACTCTATCTAATTTTAATAAAGATATAAATCTACTAATAAGTACTTATTTCTACTAGCTACTAGCTAGAGCCTTATTTTATATATAAGGGCTATTAATAAAGAGCTAATAGGAGCTAATAAGAGCTAATAAGAGCTAATAAGAGCTAATAAGAGCTAATAAGGGCTAATAAGAGTAATATAAACTAAACTAAGCTATATAGACCTATATTTATCTATACTTAGGATAAATTAGCTTAGTGTTTTAAAAGACTAATTAGATTTAAACTTTTAATATATAGGGGTTTAATAGTAATAAGAGATTTTTTTTCTTAGGTAGGCCTGACCTCTGAAAAGGTAAAGATTAACCTTCCTAATAGGAGGCATTATATCTTAAATAAACTAAAGCCTTAAAATATAATTTATAGCTTTAGAGAATTTAGTAAGGTATAATATAATATATACGAACTAATAATTCTAAGGTAATAACTACTATAACTTCTATTAAAGTCGTAATAATAATAATACCCTAAAAAGATACTACATTTAGTATAAGCCCAAGTATTAATCCCAGAAGTATAGTAATAATAAATAAGCCTAAGAGTTTAATAAGTTTAAATCTAAGTACTCTTAAAATACTACTAAAGAAGAGTTTAATACCTTTTTTATTAACTTTAAAAGTAATAATAAGGACTAGGAAGCCCTAGCGAATAATACTAATACTAATAGCGAGGTTAAATAGTACTTTTAGGATTACTAATAGGATTAATTCTAGCCCTCCTACCCTTCTAAATTTATTATATTTATTACTAGTATTATATTTTACAATTAATAGTAATAAATTAATTAATTTGCTACTAAATTAGGCTAGTCTTTATATAATTATAGGTATTAACCTAGCTATTAACCCTAAGCTTACTCTCCTACTTACCTAGCTTGTCTTATTTAGAGCCTCTACTCTAATCTAATTATTTACACTTTCTAATAAGTACTCTAAAGAGGTTTTCTAGGGTATTATACTAGATTTAGGCGCTACTAGAGTCTCTACTACTAGCTAATAGTAAGTTATTACCTTATAATAAATTCGCTTATTAATAGCAATTAATAGGGTAAACGCTAGCTAAGTAAGAGTATACTTTAGAGATAGCCCCGATAAGGATTTATTTAGTATTATTATATTTAAAACTATATTTAGTAGTATAGCCTTTTATATAATACCCTCTAATACCCCTTTTCCCTTCTACTTACGTAATATAGATTTAATAGGGATTTCTTTAATAACCTCTATAATTACTTATTTTAAGGTAATATTAGAACCCTAGTTATATATATATAGGGCTATACCTAGCTTCTTCTTAATAAAGAGGAGAATTTTACCTAAACTAGCTATTTAATAGATACTAAGCTATAATATCTCTATTAATAATTTAATTACCCCTCTATTATTAAGTTAGCTACCCTCCTCTAGTAAGCTAGTTATCTTATTTAACTAGTAGTAATTAAGTAGTTAACTAAGATCTATTAATATTACTAATTAAATACAAGAGCCCTTTAGAGATTTAAATTCTCTCTCTAGGATAACTATTTATCTAACTATAAGATTATTTATAATATTATTATTATAGGAATATAGTAGTAATATATTAAGTTATAGATTAATTAATACTAACTAGGGGGCTCTGCGCGTAGGCCCGCGGGAGCGGTCTATATACGTAGCTAGGCGGTAACTAATAGTAGTATATAGGATATAACCTATAGTATAGTGATATCTACCCCTCTATAAAAGAGTAATAGTCCCTATTACTACGCGCACGCGCAAATACTACGCGAGGGCGAATAATACTATATTATAGTAATTAATAGTAATAATAACCTATTCCTATAACCTATAGCTTCGCGCGCCCGAGGTAGTATAACGGGGGTAAATCTATAGGTTAATAATTAATAGTCCGTCCTATCGCTATAATAACCCTCTAAAGCGTAGTTATTATTATTATAGCTATTAGCATAGTCGTTAGCATAGCTATTACTATATTCAGCCTCGTAGTCGCTTACGTAATCCTCGCTATATTTAGTAGCGAAGTTATTACTAGTAGTATTATCGCTACTATAGTTAGCATAGGTATTACTAGTAGTATCGCTATAATATTTAGCGTAGTTATAGATATTATTATTGAGTTCGGAATTACGCCGCAGCCCCTTCGCAAAAAGACTATAATGAATTTACCTAGTTTATAAGTATAATTTAGGAAATACTATATAGATATTTAACCTATACCCTCTACTAGTTAAGGAAAATAATATAAGAACCCTATACGTTCCTACTACTTATAAGTAAACCCTCTAAATATTATATAAAGTCGGACGCGCGCTATACTAGGGCTAATTATATTAGAGCTAAACAGGCTACTAAGGCTCTTAGAGTAATACCCTCGCTAAACCTTCTAATAAGGTGCTATAAAAGCTACTATATAAGATAACTCCTTAACCTAAAAGGTTAACCTTTTAGTAAGGTACTAAAAGTAAACGCTACTATATAAGAGGTAACTTCTTAACTAAAGAGGTCTTTCCTAAGAGGTTCTTATAGCTAGAAGTATAAGAAGCTCTGCTATTATAAGTAGGGCCTTATACCTCTCCCTCTTCCTTATTCTTATCCCTTAACTATATTAGTACTAGACCTTATATATAAAAACGCTAAGTTTATATAAAGTATACCTTTTAATACTAATAATATATAAGAGCTTGCTAGAGAGTTTAGTATTATTATAATTAATAAAACCTGCTCTTTTTTTAATTACTCTATTATATATAGAGAGTATATTATTAATATAGCTCTTAAGAGGGCTCTTATTAATACTCCTAGAGGGGATACTTATTATTATATTATAGCTAAGTAAGTAGACTTAGCTATAATATAATAATAGAAGCTAGGCGGGTTATTATATACCCTATAGAATAGCCCTTCTTTAAGCAGGTCCTCTATACTATTAAGGTAGAGGTAGCCTAGGCCCCTTAGGGCTTAAACGTCGGTAAGTATAGCTTGCGCTAACTATAATATAGAGAGAGCGTTGCTAATAATAGCATAGCTACGAAGGCGTTAGCTAACCCGATCGAATAAGAGGACTACTAGCGGATAAAGTAGTAATAGAGGTAGTATTAGCAGCGCGGGTAGTGCGCGAGAGGAAAAGTCGATAGTTTTATAATCTATTAATTAATTAAAAACCACGTTATTATTAATATAAAGTTAAAGATCGTGAGGCTATTAATAGGTATATATAAGTATAGCTATAGTTAGGAAAGAATCACGTAACTAAAGGCTATATATTATTAGGAGACGCGGAGTTAGGAGGTCTGTTGCACTTAAGCAGGTAGAATCACTATGCAGTGGCCAGAGGCCATAGATATTATTATTATAGCTATATTTAGTAGTATTAGTAGTACTTAAACTATTTTTAAAGCCCTTACATGGGGAGTTATCCCTATTATTACTTATAGAGCCCTCTCTATTACTTAGGGAGTCCTCCTTATTAGTTATAGAGCTCTCCTTATTACTTATAGAGTTCTTATCGCTCGTAGAGTCCTTATCTATCCTAATATAAATAAAGCCTACGTAGTTAAATTCCCTAAAGTCGAAGTTTCTCGCTACTATATAATATATCTTATAGGAGTATAGGCGCTATAGTAGTAGGGATTATAGTAGTAGCTTATAGCTAAAGCTAGAGCCTAATAGTATATAAGTAGCAAGGGTTATTAGCTATATAGGGGCAGTTTAAAGTAGCGGAGATAGCCTTTATAATAGAAGTATTAGCTATATAGGAGCGTTTTAAAGTAGTAGAGGCGCTAGCCTAAAGCGGCGTAGCTCTATAGGTAGTAGCTAAGGGGGTGTATAAAGGCGAGTAGCGAGAAGGGAGGTAGCTTAGCTAGTAAGGGTAGTAGTATAATAGAGACTCTATAAGAATAGTAGCGCGGACTTCTTAGCTACCTTAGCGTTAATATTAGTATTTTAAGGGGCTTTAGAACCTTTTAGAAAGGTACTAACTCGTATAGAGTAGGGCTAGGAGCCCTCTCGCGCGCATAGCGAAGGTTTATAAATATATTAAAATAGAGCGTTATAAGAAGGGAAGTTAGCGTAGTAGAGTCTATAGTAATATTATTAACTATAGTTATTTATAAATATATAGCAATATAACGCGTTCTTATTATAAAGGTTAGTAGCGCTATATTTATAATGAGGCGGTAGTAGAGGTATAGGATAAAACTAGCCTAGCAAAAGGGTCTTAATTAATAGCTATTATAAAGAGTCCAACGGTATATATAGCGTATATAGCGTATAGAGGCGTTAGGAGCGTTAGTATTAGTATTAATCCCTCGTAGGATCCCTTAAGGTTATAAAAACTCTACTAGTACGTATATATTAGTAGTAGTATAGTTAAGCGCTAGCGATAGCATATTAGTATTAGTAGTATTAGAAAGAAGCTAGAAAAAGTAGCTTATATACCTATTGTAATATTCGCTATTATATAGCTAAGTATATTAGCCTTAGGGATCGAAGTAACTTATAGTTATACTACTAGATATTATAGGAATATAGTAGTAATATATTAGGTTATAGATTAATTAGTACTAACTAGGGGGCTCTGCTCATAGGCGCGCGGGAGCAGTCTATATACGTAGCTAGGTAGTAACTAACGGCAATATATTAGATATAACCTATAGTATAGTAATAATTAGTTATCTCGAAGGTAAAGTAACTCTATATATTATTAATATAGCTACTAGCCTTTATATTACTTACTTTCTCCCTAATCTCTTTATAAAGACTACCTAGGAAACCCTTTACCTCTATGAGATTTATATCTATTAGGGGCCGCCTAGGCCGCCTCTGCCTTAGCAATATAGAAGACCTACTTAAAGAAGGGCTACTCTATAGGGTATATAATAACCTATTAAACTTCTATTACTAAGTTTATTTACTTAGCTCTAATACTATTACGCCTTATAGAGTCCCTTATAGGGGTATTAAGGTAAGCCCTCTTAAGGGCTATATTAATAATACGCTCTCTATATATAGTAGAGTAGTTAATATAGGAGCGGGTTTTATTAATTATATTAAGGCTAAACTCTCTAGCGACCCCCTCTATATTATTTATACTAAAGGGCGTGCCTCGCTCGGGCTTAGCATATTTATATATAGGGTCTAGTGCTAATATAATTAAGATATAATAGGATTTATCGTGGGTTATAGGGATAAGGATAAGGAAGAGGGAGAGGCATAAGGCCCTGTTTATAGCAGAGCTTCTTATACTTCTCGCTATAAGAACCTCTTAGGAAAAACCTCTTTAGTTAAGGAGTTACCTCTTATATAGTAGTATTTATAGTACCTTTAGCACCTTACTAGAAGGTTAACCTTTTAAGTTAAGGAGTTATCTTATATAGTAGCTTTTATAGCACCTTTAGTACCTTACTAGAAGGCTAACCTTTTAGGCTAAGGAATTATCTTATATAGTAGCTTTTATAGCACCTTACTAGAAGGTTTAGCGAGGGCGTTACTATAAGAGCCTTAGTAGCCAGTTTAGCTCTAATATAATTAGCCCTAGTATAGCGTATATCTAACTTTATATAAGGGTTTACTTATAAGTATTAGGAACGTATAGGGTTCTTATATTATTTTCCTTAACTAGTAGAGGGTATAGGTTAAAATACCTATATAGTATTTCCCGAATTATACTTACGAACTAGGTGAATTTGTTATAGTCTTTTTGCGAAGGGGCTGCGGCGTAATTCCGAACTCAATATCTATTAGGGACTACCTAGTTATATTATTACAAATACTAGATTAAACTTTATATAGAAGCCTTCAAAAATAAAACTAAATTAATAGTAGTTATAGTTAAAGTTATCCTTATTTAAGCTTATTACTAAATTAGTAAAGTAGAGAGGTATTATAGCCCCCTATATTATACTTATATTATTATTTAATAGGAAGTCCCCTATATTAAGCCCCCTCTTACCCTCTAAATAGTAATCAAGTCTATTAATAATACTACTAGCCCTAATAGCTTTATACCTAGTTTACTCGTTTTTAATATATACCTATAGATGAATTATAACCCTACTCCCTCTCTTAATATTATTACTAGGGCTAAGGCGATTAACGCTATATTAGAGAATTTATAAGTAAAATACTCTAAATATAAAGTTATAAATACCCTTGTTACTTATAATAGCCCTAGTACTAATAATATTATTTACCTCTTATTATAATTATAGGTTAGAGTATATTAAGAAAAGGATAAAAAATAAGGCCCTTACTAATTAATCGCTATTTTAGGCAAAATAGATACTATTTAGCTAGCCTATAGCCCCTAAGACTTCCCCTCTATTACTATAAAACCCTTCTATAGCGATCCTAATACCCCTAGAGACCCTAATAATAACTTATAACCCCCTATTACTCCTAAGGCTACTAAGCTAACTCTAATCTCCTCTCTATACTAATATAAAGGATAGCTCTAGAAGAATTCTATTACTAACCTATTTAATATATTTAAATTAGAAGTTAACTACTTAATAATATTTGTCTTAATAAAAGAGAAAGCTAATTAGGGAAAGTTTAATTAGGAACTTTCCCTAGCCCTATATAGGTCTAATAGGCTTATTACTAATAGTTCCCCCTTTTAGAAGTCTTATAAGAAAGAGATTAATACTCTCTTTAATTATAAAGTAATTAAATTTAAGATTTATAACTTAACTAAGTAATATAGCTACTTTTTTTTATTCTAATAGTTAATAAGATTAAGAATAAGATTACTACCCCTACTAATAAGTCCTACTTAGTTATTTATAGTATTAATAATACTAATAAGTAGGGTATTTTAACTTAGTTACCTATAATCTAGCGTTATAGTACTCGCTTCTTTCTAATAATTACCCTATTACTTAGCTCCAATTATATTATTTAGATTAGGGATATTACCTAAGCCTATATATAATCCTAGATAATACTAGCACGCAATATTTATATCTAACTACTTAATTAGATCTACAATCTCTACCCCCCTAGGATTATTATAAAGGTTATTAAATCTCTCTTTAGTATTACTAAAGCTAGTACCTGTTAGTAGGCTACTTATAGCGCTTATTATTGTAATATATTATAGATAACTAGCTCTATTTTTAACCCCTACTTACTTATTACTAATAACCTAAGCTCTTAGTTTATTATTATTAATATATAAATAAATAATATAATTAGTTTCTCTAATAATACTTCTTTTATTATTAAAGAAGAAGAGCTCTAGAAGGCCAAATTAATAGCTAAACCTAAGGAGAAACCTATACCCTAGACCCCTATTATATTTAATAGTAAAATAATCTCTATTATTATTACTAGTATTATTATACTATATTAGAAGGGCTAAGGCGCTAAGATTAAACCTATAAAGAAGACTCTTAAGAAGATACTAGCGAAGGAATAGTATATTAAGTAGTAAGCTAGAGGGGCTTATATAGCCTTAATTTACTAACTAGAAGCCTATTTTAACCTATTAACTACTACTTAATACTAGGATCTAACTAATAAAGATATTACTATCCTTAATAAGCGCCTATAATAGCTAAAGAATAACCTTAACTAAGGCTTAATATTTATTATGTTATTAGTACTTATTACTAAAATCTTTATATTTATAGATAGATTATTTACTAGTAATTAAGACCTTATATTATAATTAGGTTATATTATTATACTTACTAACGAAATAATAAATAATATAACCTTTATAATTAATAGTAATATTATCTATTATAGCTCTATTAAGTATAAATAAGTTACTTATAGTATATTAGCCTTAGAGATCTACGCTATAGCCGCTAGCGCGGACCTCGCTTTTATTATTACTTTAACCCTTTAATAGGTTATTACTTAGCTAGGTATCATTAACTCTATCCCTATAGTAATATATACTAACTTATACTTACTATGTAAGTATCTAGCTAAACTTAGTATCATAAAGGAATAGAGGCTTATAATTAATATTATAGCCCTCTATTAGTTATATAAGCGCTATAAGCTATTTAAGATCTAATAAGTTAATAATAAAGATAGCCCCGCTAATATACTAATAAAGGTAATACTTAATAGGGCGTTATACTACCTTATTAATAGGAATAAATTAATAATTTATATAGAAGGATAGGTAATAAGAATAATAGAAGGATTAATATAATAATAGTATAATAATAGTATAATAATAGTATAATAATAGTATAATAATAGTATAATAATAGTATAATAATAGTATAATAATAGTATAATAATAGTATAATAATAGTATAATAATAGTATAATAATGAGTATTTCTAGAAGGATAGGATTATAGCTAAAACTAGCTACTCTTTCGCTTTATTTAGAAGCTAATAATAGCTTTTAACTTATGATTCGATTTATATAATTAGATAGGCTTATTAAGCGATTACTAGTATAAAAGAAAATCTATTAATATAGGAATATTTACTTACCTATATAATAAATAGGACTCCTACTCGCTTAGTAAGCTAGATTTAGCTTCGGATCTATAGCCTAGGTTAGAATAACTAGGACCTAGTGAGTAGTTATATAACTTATTATATTACCTACCTTATTAGCTTCCTATATCATTCCTACCTCGCTAGCTACCTTCTAATATAACTTAATATTATTAATAATTTAGACTTTATATTACGCCTACCCTCGCTCTCTTTATATACCGGTATTATAAAGTAATAAAGACTATTAGAATAATAATTAGTATAGGAGTTAAAAAAGCTCTTCTTTTATTAGAATCAGTAATTTAGCTTTTTGAACGTAATTTTAAAACTTTAGCTTTATTAAAGGAGTCTTTAGGATAGCTTTAGGGTTCTCTTTTTTAATATTATCTAAATAATATACTCTTATAGTCCTATTAACTTAAGCTTATATTAGGTTTTATTATAGGCTACGCCCAGGTTAAGCCTACCTAGACTTCTGCCTACGTTTACTACCTTAGGGAGCTACCTAGGGCCTACCTAGGGCCTACCTAGTTATTCCCTATAAACTAGCGAAATCTCTACTAGAGAGGAAAACTTCCCCTTTTCCTCTTTAGCTTAAATAAATAGTATTATAATAACCTCTTATTAAATAAACTCGGGTTTAACCCCTTATATATTTAAGCTTAGTATTATAATAATAATAATAGGTTAAGCGCTACTCCTTACTAGTTAGTAAGATAGTTAATAATAGTATAGCTAAAACTTAAGATAAGCTATTATAAGCCGATTTAGTAATAGTAATAGAGTCCCTCTAGTAATAGTTATAGGAGGTTAAGTAGGGGAATAGCTAATATATAACTATATAGACCCCTATAAGTATTACTAATAAGGTATTAGTAATACCTAGTATAATATATTAGAAGCTACTACTACTACTTCTAAAGCTTTTAAATAAGTAGAAGGAATATACTACCTAGGTATAATAAATAAAGCATAAGATTACTATAGATAGGGCGTTCTATACTATAGATATAGAGGTATAGTACCTTATTAACTCCTACTTAGATACTATAGCCTAGTAAGTAGTCTCTACTTTCTATAAAGCTAAGGGGGGTAGGGGAAAATATAACCCTAAGGATTTTATAGCTTATCTAGACTAGATATATAAGGACCTAAATATCTAGTTATAAGCTATAGCTTAACTATAAACTCTCTAATAGAAAGAGAATAAATCCCTAGTAATTTTCCTATTAGGATTTAAGTAGATACTAGCTAATATAAGTAATATAAACTAGCCTAATTAAGTCTAGACCTTACTTCTCGAAGCCTCCCTTACCCCTAGGCTAAGGGATTAGTTAATTACTATTAACTTACTAGGTAATTATAATAGCTAGCTTTTAAAGGTCTAGAGTATTATATAGAAAGTAGAGCGCTAGAAGGTTACTAGTAACTACTTAGTAACTTATTAAAAACCTATTACTAAGTATACTAAGGGGGATACTTATATAATTAGAGCTATATATTTTATAAGTTAAGGAGGTAAGACGCTATAACTATTAAAACTCTAGGTCCTCCTTAAGTACCTCCTTAGTATAATATTAATAACTTTAGAAGGGTATAAGGAACCCCTATACTTATTATACTTATAGAGCTAGAGGTTATATTACCTAGCGCTACTTAAATAAGGAGGACTAGCTACCTAGGGTTATGAAAATAAAGACCTTAAAAGAAGAACTAGTATACTATAAGGTTATAAATAACTACTAAGTAATAACTAACGTTTTAGAAGAAAATAAGAAGTTAGGAAAAGACTAACTCTAGAGCGAAATTAAGCCCTAGAGCTTACTAAGGAGGAGATATTAGGTTAGGAAGAATATAAATAGGAATAACTAGCTAATAATAAGCTTATTATTATTTAAGTTAGAGTTAATAGAGAATATCTAGCTTATACTCTAATAAATACTAGGAGTAATACCTATATAATAATTAACCTTTCCCTAGCCTAATACCTCTACTTTTTATATATTAAGAAGAGATACTAACTTATAAGAGGGTATATACTTAGTAGACTATTATTAAGTAACGCGCTAGGTATAGTAATATTTAACTTAGAAATAAGGAGTTATACTTAGTATACCTTTATATATATAATTAATAGCCTAGACCTTAATATCCTCTTAAGGCGCCCTTAGATAGAATAGAGCTAGGTTATTTATAATACTATAGCTTACTAAGTATACTATAGGAGGGAATAAGTTAGGCTATATCTAAAGTATTAAGAAAAAACGCCCTTTATAAAGGAAATAAGAGCTATAAGGTTCCTTAATATACCCTTATTCTCTATAATCTACTAACGCCTAATAAAATAATAGAGTAAGTATTAGGAGGGTATTATAGAGATACTAATATAAGCTATTAGCTTAGCTAATATTAAGAAAGCCTTAAACTTAAAACTAAAGGAGGATTAATAATACTATTTATTAAGCTAAGTCTTAAGGGAGTTTCTTAACCTATTTAACCCTAATAAAGCTTACTTATTACCCCCTAAGTAACTAGGGGTAAACTACTAGATTAACCTTATACTAGGACTAGATAGGAGGGAGCTACTACTCCCCTAGGGCCCCTTTTATAATATATTAAGAAAAGAGCTACTAGTATTAAAAAAGACCTTATAAGATCTCTTAGATAAGGGGTTTATTAAAGCTAGTAGCTTACTTACTAGGGTATTAGTGCTCTTTATAAAGAAGCTAGGTAGGGGAATTCGCTTCTATATTAACTATAAGGCCCTTAATATAATTACTAAGAAAGACTACTACCCCCTCTTATTAATCTCTAAGACGTTATGTTAAGTAAGTATAGCTAAGTAATATATTAAACTAGATATAGTAATAGCTTTCTATAAGTTAAGAGTAGTAAAGGAGTATAAGGAGAGAACTATATTCTATACTTAGTATAAGTTATTTAAGTAAGTAGTCTACCTATTTAGCCTAATTAGTACCCCTACTAGCTTCTAGTAATATATTAATAATACTTTATAAGACTTTTTTAATAACTTTATTACTACTTATATAATTAATATATTAATTTACTCTAATAGAATAAAAAAAAACTATAAGAGGAAGGTCTAAGAGGTCCTCTAGAGGCTAGTAGATATAAGCCTAAACCTTAACCTTATAAAGTATAAGTTCTTAGTTAAGAGGGTAAAATATATAAGGTTTATTATAATAATAGGAGAGGGTCTCTCTTATAACCTTAAGAAACTCTAGGTAATTACTAAGTAGTTACCCCCTATCTCCCTAAAGGGGGTCTAGAGCTTCCTAGGGGTTATAAATTATTATAATATATTTATACTAGAATATAGGGATATTATTAGATTACTTATATTACTTACTAGGAAGAATATAATATTCTAATAGGGAGATAATTAAGAATAAGCTTTCTTATAGCTTAAGTAGCTTTTTAATACCTAGCTAATACTCTACTAGTTTACTTTAGAAAATAAGACTATTATTAAAACTAACTATTTAGGATTTATACTAAGAGGGGTATTCTTATAAGTTAACCTAGAGGGTACTTAGTATCTTATAGTATTCTACTTATAAAAGCTCTTACTTATAGAGTATAACTACTTTATTTATAATAAGGAGCTCCTAATAGTCCTTTCTTATTTATATATATAGAGGGTAGAGCTATATAATATAATTACTTTTAAAGTACTAACTAACTACTAGGAGCTTAAATATTTTATAACGAAGTAGCGCTTTATAGAGCGCTAGAGCTAGTAAATAAAGGAGCTATCCTAGTATAATTTTATTATTAAATAATACCCTAATAAGGAAGTAATAGCCCCTAATACCCTCTCTTAGAGAGAGTAGGATATACTATAAGAGTAGGATAATAAGTAGAAGTAGAGGAGGGTCTTATAACTAATACTAAATTATACCTACCCCTATAGGGACCTTATAGTTAGCCCCCTAGTAAGGAGAAGTTAGAAGGGCTATATTAATATCCTAGATATTATAGTTTTTAATAATAACCCTAAACTATAGGCGCTATAGCTAGAAACTATAAAGAAGGATATAATATATAAAGCTATATATTATATAGTTACCTACTAGCTTTAGAGCTTCTTATTAGCTATAAAGGCTAAGGTTTAAATTAATAAGTATAATATTAATAATTAGGGGAGACTAATATTTAGGGGGAGGCTATAGGTACCTAGCGGGGAGGATAATAATAACTTACTAAGGGAGCTTTATCTAAAGATTATCTAATAGAGCTATAACTTAAGTATAACTACTTACTTAAGCTATAATAGCATACTAAAAATAATAAGCTAGTAGTTTTATTAGCTAGGATAATTATAAATAGTATAGAGATTTATAAGGAACTATAATATCTATAGAGGGATATATATCTAGAGGTAAGCTAAGAAGAGCTTCCTAAAGCCCTTATTAGTACTTACCTACTTATACTTAGACCTCTTAATAGACTTTATTATAGACTTACTACTTATAAAGGATAATACTAGCTAATACTTATAAGTTATAATAAATAAGCTAGGTAAGTTAGTAATATTAAAGGAGATAAGTATTATAGAGATAGAAGCTTATTTCTATTAGTTCCTTACCTCTTACTTCTAGTTCTATAGGTTCTTATATAGTATTATTAGTAATTAAGGATTTAACTAAGTAAGCTATTTCTAAGCTAAATCCCACTATCTTACTAGTATAAGGAGGCTATTAAGTATTATATACTAACTATAGACTAATAATAATACTAAGAAGTAGAACTAGGAGATATAAGCTATCCTATAGGTATTTATAACCTAGGTATAGGATAACTAGGGGTAGCTCCTACTTATTATCTAGCTAGCGCTCTATAATAAGGTTACTAATATAACTAAGCTCTTGCTATTCTTCTTAGAATATAGGTATTATATTAACTCTATACTTATAATAAATAATATAATAGAGGAGGCCCCCTCTAGGGATATAGTAGCTACCCTCTTAATAATAAAACTATAAGAGGTAGTAGACTTTATTTAAGTAAGTATTATAACTACCTAATAGTATAATAAAGAGAATATAAACTAATATAAAATACTTATAGAGAAGTATTAGATAGGTAATAAGATTTAGCTTTTAATAGCTAACTATAGGAGCCCTAGGCCTAGTAAGAAGCTATTATAGTTATACTATAAGTATATTATAATTAGGGTCCTAAGCTTATATATTATTAAATTAGATATACCTAGTAATATCTACCTAAGGTTCTATATAGACCTCTTCTAGAGAGTACTAGAGGACCCCTTATTTATATAAATAAGGATAGACCCCTAGCTACTACTAATTATAGCTAATAATAGTAAATTTAAGTAGTATATAGAGGAGATATATATAGTATAATAGAAAGTGGTTAGGCGAGGGTAGAAGTATAAGGTCCTAGTTAAGTAAGAAGGGTATATAAAGCCTACTTAGGAGCTTATAGAGGCTATTATAGAGATTATTATAATAAATAGGTGGCCTCTGGCCACTGCATAGTGATTTTACCTGCTTAAGTGCAACAGACCTTCTAACTCCGCGCCTCCTGATAATATATAGCCTTCGGTCACGTAATTATAACTCTCCTAACTATAGCTATACTTATACGTGCCTATAGCCTCACGATCTTTAACTTTATATTAATAATAACGTAGTTTTTAATTATTTAAACTACGAAACTATCGACTTTTCCTCTCGCATACTACCCGCGCTGCTAATACCGCCTCTATTACCGCTTTATCCGCTAGAAGTCGTTACTATCTTTATCCTCTTATTCGATCGGGTTAGCTAACGCCTTCGCAGCTATACCGTTATTAGCAACGCTCTCTCTATATCAAAGCAGTCAGCATAAGCTATACTCACTAACCCCTAAGGGGCCTAGGCTACCTCTACCTTAATAGTGTAGAGGACCTGCTCGAAGAAGGGCTACTCTATAGGGTATATAATAACCCGCCTAGCTTCTACTATTAAGTCTACTTACTTAGCTATAATATAATAGTAAGTATCCCCTCTAGGGGTATTAATAAGAGCCCTCTTAAGGGCTATACTAATAATATACTCTCTATATATAATAGAGTAGTTAAAGAAGGAATAGGTTTTATTAATTATATTAATACTAAACTCTCTAGTAAGCTCTCGCGCGTTATTAGTATTAAAGGGCGTGCCTCGCGCAGGCTTAGCGTTTTTATATACGGGGTCTAGTACTAATATAGTTAAGGATTTATTATAGGTTAGATAAGGAAGAGGGAGAGGTATAAGGCCCTGCTCGTAGTAGAGCTTC
The DNA here is from genome assembly GCA_036785755.1 of Colletotrichum ledebouriae. Lineage (NCBI taxonomy): Eukaryota > Fungi > Ascomycota > Sordariomycetes > Glomerellales > Glomerellaceae > Colletotrichum > Colletotrichum ledebouriae. The sequence goes on from JAVHLU010000398.1 coordinate 15,661, forward strand.
TTATGCTTCTAGCTATAAGAACCTCTTAGGAAAGACCTCTTTAGTTAAGGAGTTACCTCTCGTATAGTAGCTTTCGCAATACCTTTAGTACCTTGCTCGAAGGTCGACCTTTTAGGTTAAGGAGTTATCTTATATAGTAGCTTTTCTAGGCTATGAGAGCCTTAGTAGCCTATTCGGCTCTGATATAATTAGCCCTAGTATAGCGCGCGTCCGACTCTATGCGGTGATATTTAGAGGGTTTGCTTATAAGTAGTAGGAACGTATAGGGTTCCTATATTATTTTCCTTAACTAGTAGAGGGTATAGGTTAAAATACCTATATAGTATTTCCCGAATTATACCTGCGAACTAGGTAAATTTGTTATAGTCTTTTTGCGAAGGGGCTGCGGCGTAATTCCGAGCTCAAATAATAAATAGGTATAAAGCCCTATATAGGCTAGTTATAAATAATAATAGCAACCTAGCTTATACCTAGGGGGGGACTAGCTAGGAGGGGGGATAATATTATAAGCTATACCTAAGTTAAGCCTACCTAGACTTCTACCTAGGTTTATTACTTTAAGGAGCTACCTAGGGCTTTCCTAGGGCTTATTTAGTTATTTCTTATAAACTAGCGAAATCTCTACTAGAGAGGAAAACTTCCCCTTTTTCTCTTTAGCTTAGATAAATAGTATTATAGCGACCTCCTATTAAATAAACTTAGGTCTAACCCCTTATAGGTTTAATTCTACTAGAGGAGCTAATTACTTAATTTATATAGTTTAAATAAGAAGTTAGAAGCTCTAGAGCTACTAGAGATATTAATAAATAAAAAGTCATTATAAGTTTATATACTAGTAATATATAAGTAAGTCTAACTCTATAGACTTATTTAAATAGCTTTAATCAATATTATATATAAAAGTTTAATTATTAATTATTAAACTATGTAATATAGAGTATAAAATAGCTAATATATTAATATATAACTTTTAAAAACTCTATATATAGATCCTAGTAGAATTTATACCTAAAACTTGCTAATATAGATATCGCCCGATTTAGCTAGATTTACTACTACTTTTGCGCGCATACTACGCCCTACTGCGCGTGCGCCAAGGGGTCGATTTGATAGCTACCTTAGTTACCTCCGTTGTCCACCTAGTGTTGGACGACGTCCGCGGCCAGCAGTAGGTAATTGGCCGCCAGCCAGGTTTTCTTTTCTGGGCAGTCATTTTGGACTCTTTTTCCTTTTTTATTCCGGCTCCACCGCCGTGCTTTTTCTCTTTACCACCCACATTTTAACAACCAGATACAGTTGTCTCTTGGGTACGGATATCATATCGTGGTCCTCGCCCGCCGGCGATGGAAGCCTCACCTGCCGTCCTTAGTTCCGTCCTCTCCAGGGAAGATGACGGTCCGACTTCCCCGACTGATAGACGTCTTCCTGTCTTCCTCTTCGGGCGATTCACATTCACCGCGATTCAATGGGGCTATCCGCTCGTTGGGCAGCACCCGTGCATGCCGGCGAGGGGAACCAAGACAACGCTCTTCGTCATGCCCTACTTTACGCCCGTATGGCCTGCGTACGTGTCTGCGTCTTCATGTGCGTCTACACTGCGTTTGCGTCTTGTGACCAGTGTACTCTCTCTGTCTCTTTCTCAAGGCGCAACTTTCATCATACGCGCCCATCGCGGCCATTCGTACGTAGGCAGGTATGGTAAGGGTAAGGCTCGGTACTCTGCAGAAACTACGTACCAGTTCCACTTGACTTTTGCTGTTGTCGTTGCGCCCTCAGCAAGCGTCATCTGTCTTTCCGGCACACCAAAGACTCAAGACTTTCCACCAAGTAGTAGTACACTGCAGCCGGGGACCAGGGGCTGCCTTTCCGGGCCGTAGCCCAGGTTCGACCGGGCATTCGAGTTGGCCTGCTAACCAAGTCGTTTCTTTTGCTATATTACTGAACTTGAGTTGCATTGCTCCGTGCGAACCCAGCATTTGTCTCTTTTCTCTAGGCATGGAGATGGCCCCTCAGCCCTGCCTTGATCAACCATCCCACCAACAAAACATGCCGAGGAAACTTATGAGCTTGAAGCGAAGGCAGGTATCCGTAATGTTCCTGAAGATAGCCTTTCATCCGGAATTGTTCGTCTACCGGGCTGGTTTGACCCCCGGTGTCCCAGTCGCCGCGACCAATGGCAGCGTCTACCAATCGACGGGCCCCAGCATCCTGGCACTTCATGCTACAGGATCAATTCCAGCCCCAAGGTCATCGCAAATTTCCAACCATTTGGTTCGTCCAGGTCATTTTCAACCATCCCCCGTCCTCATCGTTTTTCCGTCTTCTTTCTACTTCGCCTTCTTCTTTCAGACCCGTGTGCCGTCCAATTCCCTCTTCTTACCTCTCCATGGCGTAGCGTCACCTTCCGGTCATCAGTCATCATCAGCAGCACAATCACAGCAGAGACACTCGCGCACATTATGTACGACCAAGTTTCTTCTCCTAGTCCTTCATCAATCTATCCCTGCGCCCTTCTGTCTTCGGTTGAACCAAAAGCTCACTCCTCAAAGGCCTGATGCTGTGGAATATCCTTTCTAACCCCGTGTTCTCATCACAGTTCACTATTATGGAGTTCTACACCACAGTATGTCTACCCTCCCCCAGCCCAGATTCCTCTACTTCTTCCTGCCTCCATCCTGTTTGCCCTTACCACTCGATTGACCACCTTGCGGTTCCCTGCTGGACGGCTCCCTTTCCCTGTTTGCCTGGGCAGCCATGGTCGCTCGTTTTGCGAACTCATCCTACCATATTTAGCTGCTTGTCTCCGAGGGAGCTAGCTTGCGTCAACGCACGCAGGATCTGGGCCACTTACTTTCTCACCGCGAGCTTTGCGGATGCGGGCCGCGGCGGCGTCGTCCATCTTGCTCTTGCCCATGGTCGACAGCTTCTGCTAACCTCGACTGGAAAGTGATGATGTAATTCGTGTCATTCGTGAGATGGGCGTCGCTAGTCGTTCAGGCGCTGTCGTTGGCACAAGGCAAAGTGGATATCGTAACTACACAATGCCTCGTTATGCTGGTTTGAGGCTCGTGATCGCAAGAAATGTTGTGGGAGATGTCGGAACAAGAACGAGGATGTGTCTGAAAGACATCGGCTCCATCTTCGACGTCTCTCGGAAAGCCAGAGGCTTTATACTTTTCTGTGGCCCTGCCTGCTCACATGGACTAGACTCCCAAAACATGCCAAAGCTGTATCCTTCATCATTTGTTGAGAGCTCCGATCAGCAGCTGCTCACTACCTTCACCTCTCTTGCCAGAAGCACTCCAGCGGTACACAGACGCATAACATGTTCCATTGCGTTCTGCCTAGAGGGAATCTCGCAGCAATGGATGTGGACAAAACAAGCCCTAGACCACTCCTAACCCTGTCCACGATGTCTCGAACCCGTCGTCAAGGCTCTGGCACGCGCACATACTCAAGATGATCCTTCAAGCGGGACTTTGGAGGTGGCGCCTCGGAAAGGTGCTTTGCAGAGAACCCAACATAGAGGCCTACAGTTGTACAAACGACAAACTGAGGAGAAAAACGAAAAAAAGAAAACACCTGTCTCGCTGCCTCAATGTTGCGAGAAAAACGCCTTAACCATCGGCGCAACGGACTCAGCTCCGAAGTGGTGGTCCCGGGCTAGTAAACGATAGACCGCTCTGCTGTACTCCGACGAGATGCATGCCCGCCCGGCCAGGAGATCTGGGTGCCCCACCCGCATCGTAATATCCAGCGGCATGGCATCGCCCATCTAGGCGCCACAACACGCAGCCACCACAACCCCTCACCATGTCCACAACCATAGCACCTTCGATTCCAGAGTCGCCGTGCCATTGCTGATTGGCGAAGAGCGGAGCCCAGAGGGGGGACTGGGGATCGCAATTGATGGGCCCTTGTCTCCTGTCTCAGGCGGGTTCTATCCTTGACCGATTCTGTTCAGCAGCCACGGCTTCGGGAAAGGGTGAACAGCACTAAGTGACTCTTTTGCCTAGTGGGTGTGGTTCCTCCTCTCGCACATTGCTTCTTCTTCCGCACGGTACATAGTACTCCCAGCTTACCGGGGGTTAGTCATTGTCAGGTTATGTGTAGACTCCTGCTGTTGACTCCTCAGTACTCTGTACTTTCTTTAATCGCATCCTGGACCAGTGGCTTGTGGGCGTGCAGCTATCCCCCCTGCCCCCTTGGTCCCGTGTGCCATCTCCCGTCCGACAGGTTTATCGTGCATACACCGCATCGGATCGCGTTGAATGATGAGGGATGCATGGGGATGGATGCTCGCAGAGAGCCAGATTGGGGAGGTGATGGGAGCTGCCTCGAATCCCGGGGGGCACTCGAGGCGATATTGATCATAGCGAACGATGCGGCGGAGCTCTGATGTATTCAAGGTCTTCTGTTCCCGAAGACATCAATCAGGCTGCTCACCTACACTAAACTGCTACTTCCCCTGTCGAGATTCTTGCCTATAGCAAAGTTTGCCTCAGATACGTCCACTGCCTTGCCGATCAACGACTTGAACGCCTATTCAACCCGCCTCACGTTGTAGCGTACGCGACCTGCAAGAGACCAAGATACAGGAAATGAGAGACGGAGGTGGAATCGTTGTGATGGAGAGCTTCGCCGCCCACCACGACCTACGCTGAGCTGATGACTGGCCAGTCTGTGCGAGGATAGATGGCGTATCAACTTGGTAACGCAAGTCACCACCGTCGTAGTCGCTGACCATGTGTCTGCCAACCGCAATTTTGCACATCCAATCTCCCTCCGCTTACAGAAAAAAGAAACAACCAAAGCGAGCGGAGGGGGTAGCACCGAGTCGGGATGAACTAACCGGATCAAAGCTTCCCGGCCATGCTGTGCAGCGTAGATACTGTCACACACACATCGCATCGATCTAGTTTTAAGACATTACAGCCGACCCACCTAAGCGCCCCCGCTTCAGTTATATGCCTCTCTATTTCGTTTTGCTAATCCGGTCGGGACGGAGTTTCCCTTGAATCTTCGCGTATGTACAACCCCCCAAAAGATTGGAGGTGGTAGTCTCTGTCGAATGAACCCTTAGTGTCCGCGGAGGATGTCACCGTTCTTGATCGCGGCTTTTTGACACTTGGCCAGGATGGCAGCCTGTTGAGACACCTCGCCCAGCCTGCTGATGACATCCTTGTTCCCCTCTACGAAGCCATACAGGGCGTAAGGAATACCCACATCATTACAAAAATCCTGCACCAGCTTCTGTGTCTTGCGAAGGTTGTGGCGCGGAATGCGAGGGTACATGTGGTGAATCACCTGGAATTGCAGGCCGCCGTGGAAGAAGTCCAGCCATATCGGGCAGTCCACGTCCATCGTCGTCCGCAGCATCTTCTGGGGGAACGACTCGTGGGGGCCCAGGTCGGCTGTGCTCATGGCGAAGTGTGATAGGGTGATTTGGCAGTGCAGTGGTGACTGGAGGATGTGGCTGATCATCACAAAGACGAAACGATCCCAGTTGGTGGGGATTGACTTGTATACAATGCCATATCCAAACCAGGCCCAGAAGAAGATCTGCCCGGCCACTTCGAGCCAGTGGTGCCACCAGGCGATGCCCTTCTTTGGTCCACGTCTGAAGATGATATGGTCCCAAGACAGTCTGTATAGGTTGAATCGGCCGAAGCACAAAATCGGGTAGTACAGCCAAGACTGCGCCTTTAGGAAGAACTTGGCTGCAGCATCGTATTCCATCACACGCTCGTAGTATGATGACGTCAAGTTGCCGAAGAACCGATGAGATACGGCAAAGAAGGGCAAATGCTCGATATCCGGGTCGTGTTCGGGCGAGTTGGTGACGATGTGATGGACGTTGTGATTCCTCTTCCACCAGCAGACGGACAGACCCCCCACAAAATCAGCGATGAAGATACCGATACACGTATCGATGTGGAAGTTGTGGGTGATGCCCATATGCCCGGCGTCGTGGACCGTGAAGACTAATTGGTGCCACAAGCATCCCAGACAGACGGCGCTCAGAGCATACCAGCCCCAGCGCAAAAAGGTCAGCATGCCGATGAATAGCATTGTGTAGCGCACTGCCTCGATAGCATAGGCACTGTAGTTGCAGTCATAGAGACCCTCGTCCTTAATGCGCTGGTGCAGTAGTCTGTATTTCCTGACGATGTCGGCTTGGGTCTCGTCATCGAGCGGAGGGTACTTATTGAGATCAAGGCGGATTTTCTTGCGAGTCTCGGAATCGAGGAATGCGGTGCCGTCCATTATTTCGTCGTCGCCGTCGTCTGAAGTCGCCGAGGAGATGGAAGCCGAGCTGGGGCTCTGGGTTGCGCCATTTCGTCTTCTGATGTCGTTGGTGTCAAAAACGGGAGAAGTTTCACGCGAGCTGACGTCGCTTGGAGAGGAGGCACCAAGGAAGCGCAATGCGTCGGCGTCGTCGGCGTCGTCGATTTCAGGGCCGGATTGCTCAATTGTCCTGAACTTACCACCTTGAATAGGTGGCACGAAGTTCCTCCAGTATCCCTCGATCCGACCAACTCGGTATCTGGTCATGCTTGCAATTGTCTCTGGAGAGTGCAGTCTGCGCGATGCCTTTGCGTCAGTGACATACGATGTCTTCCAAGTTTCGAGCAGGGACGTACACGGTGACTTCGTCAGTGGCATCTCGGCCGACCATGTGTTGAATAGCCTTGTCGCCACCCGGGTGATAGGGCAGCCAACCATCGAGCTTGAGAACAAATTGGTCGACAATAATGATGCAGCGGCCTTGCGCGATCATTCCCTCAACCTGACGACGAGACATGAGCCGGAGCTCTCTCTCTTTTGTTGGCTTTCCGCTATGTGCCGAGCCTCTCGATGCGGCGGTTTTGGCTGCAGCCGACACACTCATTGCGACTGACAACGACTGTGTCGCGACTGAGCTGCCGAAGACGTTGAGATTGGCTGGATAAGCGACAGACGACGGCTCGCGGGGAGAGGTCTTTGGGACCTCAACTCGAGGAGCGTTGGTCGGTTGGGAGGTGTAGTTCCTAGACGTGTATGTTGGTCGTTGAATTGGACACTTTTTCCTCCAGGTAACACAGCTCAAAACTAAGGACTAATTACGGGAAAGGGATTGTTGTCGGGGTCTGGGTGTTATTTCGGAGGCGGTAGGTGAACCTTACTTCAGTACCTACATAGCTCACCGTATGTTGCTGGATCCGGATGGATCCCAGGTACCTCAACGGATGCTCAGTACAATCAACATACCTTACTCTCTCTCACAGTGGAGGTCGGCCGGAACGCGTGGATGGGAATTACCTAGGATACTTCGAGTAAATGGCAACGAATTGGTTGAAGCCGGTTGAGGTTAAGGCACCTATCTAAGGCACCTATCTAAGGCATCTGCAAAATGGCGAGGGGCCGAGGGGTACTTGGACACCTCTCAGCAGGCCGACTGGCCACTGCCACAATTGCTTTGCGCAAATCATGCGAGAAATTCGGAACCATTGCTGCGGGGTTCCACAATAGCCTGTTTACCTACCCAGGTATCCCAGGTATCTCGTCCCATCCGGCTCCCCGCCCCCCCCTCCCCTGCAGTATTTCCTACCTCAGGGTGTAATAGGCTCGAATCTGCAGTAGAATCCACAGTTCAAAAGATACATCGAAATAGGGGTTTTAAATACGGGGCTGCGTATAGAAATAGCTAAAGTGCTTATTTAAACTATTGAAATAGGGATATAGGTAGGAAAGGGGACGCTAAAGCAGCCTAAATGATAGATATTTATAGGCTAAGTAATATTATAATAAAAGCTAATAAATTTAAGTATAAAGAGATAATTTCAATGGATTTTTAATAGAATATATTAATTTAGAAATCGTTAGTATTATTAATATTATTTCTAAGTTATCAATTCTACCCTTAATAAGTAAGGGGTAAGATATTCTAAAATATAGCTACTAAACGGCTAATTATTAAGCTTATTTAGCAGAATCGTGCTCGGATTACTATATAGTCTATATATTATTTTTTATATATTTATAGCTATAAAGCTAAGGATTATAAATATATATATATATATATAAGGTTATAAATATTATTAGAATTTATATAGATTTTTAAAGTATTTATTCCCTAAAGGAAATGTTATTATAATTATTATTTTATATTTTATAGTTATTAAAGTATTATTAAAGAGATATTATATAAATATATAACTATATATACTATAGTTATTTATTAAAGTTTATTTAGCTTTTGTAAGGTTATAATAGAAATTATTAAGATATACCTTCGGTTCTACCTTCGGTATTCTTATACCCCCCTATAAGGTATATATCTATTTATATATAGCTTATTATTTATATTATATTACATTATATTATATTACACTCTTTATAAGTTATTTACTCTAATATAAAAACTCTTAAAACCCAGTGGGGGAAATAGAGAGGAAATTCTTAGAGTATTTATAATAATTGCTAGTAGAAAAACCTAAAAACCTGACTCTTATAGGTATAAAAGGAAAACTAGACTTTTAATAATAGTTTATAATAGTTATTACAGTCTAATTATCTAGATCTATAATGCGGTTGTCGTTATGTATGTTATTATTATTATTATTACTTTTAGTAATATTGTTATCAAATTAGGATTTAATATATAGAAGTAACTCTTGCTATTAAGTAATAAAGGTGTTTTCTAATATAACAACATCTCTTAACTATTACATCTTTTTAATATTAATATTATAGACCTTATAACTATTAAAGCTATAACTAATAATAGCTCCCTTTAAAGCTCTAGGGTTAAGCTTCTTTATTAATAGATTATAATCTTTATAGTAATATAATCTACCCTATACCCTTATATTATTTATGTTAGGTTTTTTATTTATTTTTTAACTTACAAGGAGTTTTATATTTAATAGGCTTATGAGGGGATCTATTATATAGATTTATTAAAGCAACGACTACTTTACCCTATAGGTTTTAGGGTAGACTAGAGTTATATAAAATAGCCCTAGTTATATTAATAATAGTATATATAATACGCTCTGTTAATCCGTTTAGTTTATAGATATATAGAGGTCTAATATCATAGATAATACTACTATTTATATATATAGTTTTAATATATTTATTAGTAAATTCTAAGCTACTATCCGCATTAAACTCTCTTATATACTTATTATTATTATTATTATTAGTTTTAGCCTTAAATTTATTAAAGACTTTAGTAATAGACTCTATAGTCTTATATCTTAGTAATTTTCCCCACGCAAAGCGGGTATATTTATTAATAAATATTATAAACTACCTATAGTAATTATAGGTTTTAGGACTTATAGGTCTATAAAGATCTAAGGCTATATAATCTAGATAATCTAGATCTTTATTATATATTGATTTTTAATTAACCTTAGTAATAAGCTTGCCCTTAAGGTAGGCTTTATAAGGTAGAAGATTTATGATATTTATAGCCTCCTTATTATTTATAAAGTTATTATTTACTTTAGTATTATCTAAAAGAACTTTGAGGTACTTATAGCTTATATAACCTAGACCGTTATACTATAGTTTATATAGATCTTTATTATTATTATTAGTTATAGATTACGTATAGAGTAGGTTATTATAGTTATTATTCCTCTTTAAGGGGGCTTTATAACCCTGATTTAGGGGTACTTTAAAGAGATAGAGGTTATTAAGCTTATAGCCTATAGCTATAACACGATCTTTATATATCTCGTATAATATAGGTTTCTACTATATAATAGAGGCTATACCTATATTATTAAGACGACTTTAATTAAGTAAATTAATACCTAGTTTAGGTATATAATAGACGTCTTTTAATGTTATTTTATTATTATTAGGATAAATATCTAAATCCCCTTTTATAAAATAAGTAAGCTAATTTGCTTTGCCCTACTTATTGAGGTATTTATTTTTTTATTATATAAAAGAGTGTGATTTTTAACTATATGAATAGTAGCAGTAGTATCGATATAAAATATAGTATTAATTTAATTATAACGCCTTGATCCCAAGTCCTTTTCCTTAGTTAAAATACTCTATTATATTAGAGTACCTAAGGTTATACTATTAGTTATATTATTATTATAAGGACTATTATTATAGGATATATTTACGTTTTCAAATTCCTAATCTTTGTTAGAATCGTTAAGATCTATAGGATCCTCGTTTTAATTAATAGGTTAATCTATAGATATGTAGGGGGTTATTAAAGTATTACTTTTATCTTCTACTTCTTCTAGGACCCGTGAGGTAGTTATATTAACTTCCTTAGTAGTAGTAGAGGTGGAGGTTTTCAATTATTATTATTATTTTTATTATTAGATTTATTCTACTATACTAGGGCCTTTTTAGGGTATAGAAAGATATAGTTATCCTTAGTATAGCTAGTCTTTTTATAATTTTTATTGAGTTTGGAATTACGCTGCAGCCCCTTTATAAAAAGACTATAACAAATTCACCTAGTTTATAAGTATAATTTAGAAAATACTATACGGGTATTTTAACCTATACCCTCTACTAGTTAAGGAAAATAATATAGGAACCTTATATATTCCTACTACTCGCATATAAACCCTTGTATATAAAGTTAGACGCGCGCTATACTAGGGCTAATTATATTAGAGCTAAATAGGCTACTAAGGCTCTTATAGTAACGCCCTCGCTAAACCTTCTAATAAGGTGCTATAAAAGCTACTATATAAGATAACTCCTTAACTTAAAAGGTTAACCTTCTAGTAAGGTACTAAAAGTACTATAAAAGCTACTATATAAGATAACTCCTTAACTTAAAAGGTTAACTTTCTAGTAAGATATTAAAAGTACTATAAATATTATTATATAAGAAGTAACTATTTAACTAAAGAGGTCTTTCCTAAGAGGTTCTTATAGCTAGAAGTATAAGAAGCTCTATTATAAGCAGGGCCTTATACCTCTCCCTCTTTCTAATCCTTATCCCTTAACTATATTAATACTAGACCTTATATATAAAAACGCTAAGCTTATATAAGGTATACTTTCTAATATTAATAATATATAAGAGCTTACTAGAGAGTTTAGTATTAATATAATTAATAAAACCTACTCTTTCTTTAATTATTCTATTATATATAGAGAGTATATTATTAGTATAGCCCTTAAGAGGGCTCTTATTAATACCTCTAGAGGGGATATTTATTATTATATTATAGCTAAGTAAGTAGACTTAGTTATAGAAGCTAGGTAGGTTATTATATACCCTATAGAGTAGCCCTTCTTTAAGCAGGTCCTCCGCACTATTAAAGTAGAGGTAGCCTAGGCCCCTTAGGGCTTGAATATTAGTAAGTATAGCTTATGCTAACTACTTTAATATAGAGAGAGCGTTGCTAACGACGGCATAGGAAGCGGTAATAGAGGTGGTATTCGCAGCGCGGGTAGTACGTAAGAGGAAAAGTCGATAGTTTCGTAGTTTAAATAATTAAAAACTATATTATTATTGATATAAAGTTAAAGATCATAAGGCTATCTAATAGGGCACGTATAAGTATAGCTATGGTTAGGAAAGGTAGTTAGTAACTTAGAAGGTTATTAGGTTATAATCACGTGACCGAAGGCTATGTATTATCAGGAGGCGTGGAGTTAGAAGGTCTATTGCACTTGAGCAGGTAAAATCACTATGCAGTGGCCAGAGGCCTTATAATTTTTATAATATAAACCTTTTTAATTTTTCTAAGGCTTTTAGTAACCTTATTTTTATTTTTATTTTTATTATTATTAGTAATAAAATTTATTGCTTTACCGTTATGCCTTGATTTATTTAATAAGTTAGAGAATAGACTATTAAGGGTATAAGTATCCTTATTAGCCCTAAGACCTTGAGTAAAAGTAGTTATAAAACTATTATACTCTTTATCTAGTCTATTTAATATATATACTATCACTCCCTAATTAGGTAATTTAAGCTTATTATATACTAGGTTATCTATAAGTTCCTATATTATATTTATATATTCTTCTATAGAGTTAAAATTACTTAAAGTAGTATTAAATAACTCTTTATAAGTTAGTAACTTATTAGTAAACCCTATAGGCTTACATAGGTCTTTAAGATATTTCTAAGCCTTGTAGGCTATTATATTATCCTTTATAACCCTTAGGGGCTTAGTATTATAGAATAGCTATATATAGGTTAGAGCCTTATTATTTAGATTAATATTATTATTATCTATAGGCTTAGATAAGTCTATAGTTATATCTTTACTAATAAGTAAGACCTTAATATATATAAACTAGACTTTATAGTTATTAGATTTAGAAAGCTTAGGAAGCTATACTTTTAAATTAGATATTATAATAACTTTAGGAGTATAACATATAAGCTCTAATATAGTATATAGTTTATAATAATAAGATAAGAGAGTTATATAGCTTAGTAGTATTAACTATAGCTTTATTATATATTATAAATTCTTATTATTAAACCTAGAGGTTATAGCTTTAACTCGTAATATTCCTCCTCTTTGATTCCTCTTTTAAAAGGTCTGTAGACTCTTTTATAGAAGGCTACTAAGTAGGTAGACCTTCTATAGTTAGGATAATAGCTAGGATATAGCCTATATTAGGCCTTATTTAAATAGTAGTATAGATATAGATAAACTAAGACTTATAAAAGCTTAGAGATAACTTAAAGATATAATTAAGGGGAGTAAGGTTAAATAACTTCGCTATAATATCGTCTCGCTTTAAGGTAATAGGAATAGAGGTATAATTAAATTAACATAAGTTCTAAATAGCTTCTTATACGAGGTTTTAATCTTTTAACTAGTAAACTAGTCTAGCTAGTATTTCTAGTTTATTATAGGGCGTATAGAGGCTATATCTTTTTAAATTATTTATGAATAAGTAATTTTAATAAAAAGAATAGGCTTAAGGTGCTTATTATAGTATAGAGGAGGTTAAATAGGGGCGAGGTTAGGCCTCTGGCCACTGCATAGTGATTTTACCTGCTCAAGTGCAACAGACCTTCTAACTCCGCGCCTCCTGATAATACATAGCCTTCGGTCACGTGATCGTAACTCTCCTAACCACAGCCGCACTTATTTTAGTTAAGGAGTTACCTCTCATATAGTAGCGTTCGTAGCACCTTGCTAGAAGGTCGACCTTTTAGGTTAAGGAGTTATCTCATATAGTGGCTTTCGTAGCACCTTTAGCACCTTACTAGAAGGTCGACCTTTTAGGTTAAGGAGTTATCTTATATAGTAGCTTTTACCTTATTAGAAGGTTTAGCGAGGGTATTACTATAAGAGCCTTAGTAGCTTATTTAGCTCTAATATAATTAGCCCTAGTATAGCGCGCGTCCGACTTTATAATATTTAGAGGGTTTGCTTATAAGTAGTAGGAATATATAGGGTTCTTATATTATTTTCCTTAACTAGTAGAGGGTATAAGTTAAAATACTTATATAGTATTTCCCGAATTATACCTATAAACTAGGTGAATTTATTATAGTCTTTTTGCGAAGGGGCTGCGGCGTAATTCCGAGCTTAATAGGGGCGAGGTTATTAAAAGGGTTAGAGCTAGGCTTATAACCTATAAGAATAGGTATATAAGTAGTAGAAGGGGTAGTAAAATAGCCTGAATAATAGATATTAATAGGCTAATTAATGTTATAATAAAGGCTAATATTTAAGTATAAGGGGCTATTCTTCTTAGAATTAATTAATAGAGAAATCGTTAAATATTAATATCTCTAAGTTTATAAATCCTACCCTTATAAGGTAAGGAGTAAGATATTCTAAAACGTAGCTATAAAGTAGCTAATTATTAAGCTTATTAAGCAGAATCATGCTTAGATCACTATATAGTCCATGCGCAATTTCTCTATATTTATAGCTATAAAGCTAAGGATTATAAATATATATATATATAGTTATTAATATTATTAGAATTTATATAAATTTTTAAAGTATTTATTCTATAAAGGAAATACTTTTATAGTTATTATATTATGTTTTATAGTTATTAAAGTATTATTAAAGAGATATTATATAGGTATATAACTATATATATTATAGTTATTTATTAAGGTTTATTTAATCTTTATAAGGTTATAATAGAAATTTTAAGATATACCTTCGGTATTCTTATAGTATACTAGAGTAGTAGATCTAATAAGCGCTTATAAAGATGAGCCTATCCTTATGAACCTAGTAGTAGCACTATAGGGCTAGGCTAGAAGGAGACCTCGCTTAGGGTAACTTTATAATATTTATTTACTAATAGTATATTAACTTAGAACTCTAAGAGTAGAGGTATTATAAAAAGCTAGATATAATGGGGTAAAGGGAGATATAGTTACTAATATAGTTTTTAATTAAATAGTTAGTAATATATTAGAACTTAGGTATAGTTAATATAGAAAATAGTAAGGCTAAGGCTTATATATCATATTTATAACTAGCCCCCTGGGCCGCCTCTGCCTTAATAGTGCGGAGGACCTGCTCGAAGAAGGGCTACTCTATAGGGTATATAATAACCCGCCTAGCTTCTACTACTAAGTCTGCTTACTTAGCTATAATATAATAGTAAGTATCCCCTCTAGGGGTATTAATAAGAGCCCTCTTAAGGGCTATACTAATAATACGCTCTCTATATATAACGGAGTAGTTAAAAAAGGAGCGGGTTTTATTAATTATATTAATACTAAACTCTCTAGCGAGCTCTTGCGCGTTATTAATATTAAAGGGTATACCTCGCGCGGGCTTAGCGTTTTTATATATAAGGTTTAGTACTAATATAATTAAGGGATAAGGAAGAGGGAGAGGTATAAGGCCCTGCTCGCAGTAGAGCTTCTTATACTTCTAGCTATAAGAACCTCTTAGGAAAGACCTCTTTAGTTAAGGAGTTACCTCTTATATATTAGCGTTCGTAGCACCTTACTAGAAGGTCGACCTTTTAGGTTAAGGAGTTATCTCATATAGTAGCTTTCGCAGCACCTTTAGCACCTTGCTCGAAGGTCGACCTTTTAGGTTAAGGAGTTATCTTATATAGTGGCTTTCGCAGCGCCTTACTAGAAGGTTTAGCGAGGGCGTTTCTAGGCTACGAGAGCCTTAGTAGCCCGTTTAGCTCCGATATAATTAGCCCCGGTATAGCGCGCGTCTAACTCTATAATATTCAGAGGGTTTGCTTACGAGTAGTAGGAATATATAGGGTTCCTATATTATTTTCCTTAACTAGTAGAGGGTATAGGTTAAAATACCTATATAGTGTTTCCCGAATTATGCTTGCGAACTAGGTGAATTTATTGTAGTCTTTTTGCGAAGGGGCTGCGGCGTAATTCCGAGCTTAATAACTAGCCCCCTTTTTATATAAGGAGCTCAAATATTAGAAAATTAAAATATAGAGACTAAGGGATATAGCTATAGAAATAGAATACTTATAGGAGATATATTACTAATAGAGAAGCAAGGCCCTATAGAGCGAAAGTAGGAAGTAGTATATAGATAAGGAGTATATACTAAGAGTACTCCCTATAATAAGGGCGAGCTAAAAAGCAGGCTAATAAGGCTCTAGTTATAGAACTACGCGAGGTTCCTAGAGCTTAATACCTTATTAACTAGTTAGTAGTATAATATAGAGACCTAACTAGAGCTAGCTTATATTTAGCCTTAGTATATAACTTATAATATCTAACTCCTTAGTATACTTTAGCTATAAGAAGAAGGGGTATAAGAGGGTAGACTACCTAGAAAAATTATAGAATATAAATAAAATACTAGTAAGATACTAAGTATTAATTAATAAGGTAAGAGTTAATATAATCTATACTTTTTTAAGAGAGATAAGAACCTAACTTATTAGAAAACGAGTAGGCTAGGGGATTATATTAATAACCCCTATACTTATATTAAAACTAAATATATTCCTAAACTAAGATATTATAAAGAGGCGAGCGATTATTTTCTAGAATATTACTAAATAGGAAGTAGTAATAAATATAGATTCCTATTCCTAAGTTAATATTATTAGTAATTAACTAATAAAATCCCTATAACTATAACTTATAATAGCGCGTACCCCTATATTAAAAGGGTTTAATAGGTCCTTTATAATAAGCTAGAATATATACTAGTTAATATTCTTTTTTATTAACTTAAGGGGGTAAGTAAGGAAGATATAGTAACTCTTTACTAAAGCTCCCTACTCTAAAGGAACAAGGGACCTCCTCTTATTATAATACTCGATAAGAAGAGAGGGTATTATAATTAATACCTAGATAAATACCTAGGGATATAAACGCCTTAGTATTACTAAGCTATTAGTATTTATAGAAGAGGTTATTAAGAATAGCTAGAGGGCTTATATTATATATATTTTAGGGAATATTACTCCCTATAAGCTACTAATAGGAGCCCTAGGTAAAGAGGATACCTTAGAGGGCGAGGTAGAGTTATTACTAGAGCTACTTAATAGATAAGTAATATATAATAAGGCGGATTTAACTCTTAACTAGCGAGGTAAGTACCCTTATTCTCTATATACCTAAGAAGGATAGATCCTTATACTTTTATATAGATTATTAAGACTTATATAAGGTAATACTAAAGAACTAATATCTACTCCCTCTTATTAGTAAGCGATTAGATAGGCTTTAGAGAGTAAAATAGGTATTAAAGATTAACTTTTAAGATATATATTATTATATTTATATTAAGCTAGAGGACTACTAGAAGATAGCTTTTTAGACTTACTATAAGTACTTTAAATATATTATTATACTGTTTAGACTTATAAATGCCTTAGTAACGTTCTAGGTATATATTTACTAAGCGCTTAATAAGCTATTAGATACCTATTATATTACTTATATAGATAATATTATAATCTACTCCAGGCCTCTAGCCACTATATAGTGATTTTACCTGCTTAAGTGCAATAGACCTTCTAACTCCGCGCCTCCTAATAATATATAGCCTTCGGTTACGTAATCTTACTAACTACCTTTCCTAACTATAGCCGCACTTATACGTACTTATTATACTAGATAGCCTCACGATCTTTAACTTTATATTAATAATAACGTAGTTTTTAATTATTTAAACTATAAAACTATTAACTTTTCCTCTCGCATACTACCTACGCTACTAATACTACCTCTATTACTACTTTATCCGCTAGTCGTTACTATCTTCACTATGCTATCGTTAGTAACGCTCTCTCTATTTAGCATAAGCCGTACTTACTAACGTTCGCCTAGGCTCTCTAGGCTACCTCTACCTTGGTAATATAGAGGACCTACTTAAAAAAAAGCTACTCTATAGGGTATATAATAACCTACTAAACTTCTACTACTAAGTTTATTTATTTAGCTCTAATACTATTATACCTTATAGAGTCCCCTATAGGGGTATTAAGGTAAGCCCTCTTAAGGGCTATACTAATAATATACTCTCTATATATAGCGGAGTAGTTAATAAAGGAGCGGGTTTTATTAATTATATTAAGGCTAAACTCTCTAATTACCCCCTCTATATTATTTATACTAAAGGATATACCTCGCTTAGGTTTAGCGTATTTATATATAAGGTCTAGTACTAATATAGTTAAGGGATAAGAATAAGGAAGAGGGAGAAGTATAAGGCCCTGCTTATAGTAGTAGAGCTTCTTATACTTCTAGCTATAAGAACCTCTTAGGAAAGACCTCTTTAGTTAAGGAGTTACTTCTTATATAGTAGCGTTTATTTTTAGTATTTTACTAGAAGGTTAACCTTTTAAGTTAAGGAGTTATCTTATATAGTAGCTTTTACTTTTAGTACCTTACTAGAAGGTCGACCTTTTAGGTTAAGGAGTTATCTTATATAGTAGCTTTCGCAATACCTTGCTAGAAGGTTTAGTAATAGCGTTTCTAGGCTATAAGAGCCTTAGTAGCCCGTTTAGCTCTAATATAATTAGCCCTAGTGTAGCGCGTATCTAACTTTATATATAGTAATATTTAGAGGGTTTGCTTGCGAGTAGTAGGAATATATAGGGTTCTTATATTATTTTCCTTAACTAGTAGAGGGTATAAGTTAAAATACCTATATAGTATTTCCCGAATTATACTTGCGAACTAGGTGAATTTATTATAGTCTTTTTGCAAAGGGGCTGCGGCGTAATTCCGAACTCAACTCAATATAGAATATATAACCCCTGCGAATAAGGTTATAATATTAGGTATAAGGGAGCGAATTAACTATATTTTAAGGCTTTATAAGAAGGCTTAGGAATAGTAGTAAAAAGCTACTAAGGTATAAGCTAAGTATTATAACGCGAGGTATAAGGAGTAGACTTATTATTAAGGATAAGTTATTAAGCTATTAATAAAGAACTTCTAATTTAAGAATAGGAAACTAGCGCCTAGGTTTATATAAGTAGCTATTATAGAACTAGTTAGTATATTAGTATATAGAGTTTACTTATTATTATAATACTAAAGGATATATAATATATTCTTAGTTACTTTACTAGAGCTATAGAATAACTACTAAGTAAGTAGCGAGGGCTTACTTATATATCTAGAGCTTAAAGATAAGCTAGAGGAATAGGAGGTAAAAGAGATTATTATATAATAAGGTATTAGTAATAATATATAATACTTAGTTATATAACTAGAATAGCTTATAGAATATAATATATAGGAGTCTATAGAGAACTTAGCGAATATATAAGAAGCTATTTATAAGTTTTATAGATAATATAAGAGGGCTTATAAGAAGTAGGATAATTAGTTATTAAAACTATTATAATAAGTTAGTAATTATAAACTATAAGACTATAAGATAGAAGCTAAATTAAAAAGTAAACCGTTAATTATATTAAGTAGCGAATTATTATCTATATTATAATAAGAGGGGGTATTATCTTATAAAAAAGGGGAAAAGAGCTAACTACCTAACTAGTTATTAATTTCTTATTATAGCTACGAGGGCGACTATTATAACTATTATAACTAAAAGTAGGATTACTATAACTACTATAGTAACTAGTTAATAAGCTAGCGCTATTAGTATTTTTAGTATTACTACTTATAGGCTAATTACTAGCTAACTCGCTACTAGAGCTACTATCTAACTTACTACTAGAACTATTACTATTAGAGATAGTAATAGTAACCTTCGCTTTCTTAGTCTTCTTTACTAACTCTTTATTACTATTTTAGCTATATTTAGTAGGAGTATAAAGGTAGGAGGCGTAGGAGATAGGGTGAGTATTAGTAATAGTAATAAAGTAGGAGGGGATATTATTAGTAATATACTTAGTAAGATTATTCTAAAGCTCTTTATAAAAGCTAGGAAAGAAGGCGATATTATACCCATAGGTATATATAGGGATTAGTATTATTAAAGAGTTATTAAATAGATAATTAATCTTATTATAAAGGTAGGTAATAGGATTATTATTATAAATATATAGTAGCTAGGTAGCGTTTAGGCGCTAGAGAATATTGCTATTATTATAAAGAGTACTAACTTAAAAACTAGTTATTGATAGGATATATTTAGTAAGGGAATAGTAAGTAATAGCTTATATAGACTAGGATATTAAGCGCGAGGTATTTATAGATTAAAGCGAGCTTCTAGAGCTAGAGTTACTCTATATTATAGCTATTACTACTAGTAATAGGATTATAAATAAGCTTAGTAATATACTTCTATACTACTAAATAGTTATTAAGTATAATAAGAATATAATAATAATAAAGAGGGGTTAGGATACTATTATACTACTAGATCTAGATCTAGTAGAATATATTCTAAGTTATCTAAGTAGCGCCCTAAAGCTCCTATGGGACTTATAAGATATTAATATATAGTAACCTATTAATAAATTAATAGAGGCTTATAGTAATATATTTCTTCTTATTAAAGTTATAATAGATATATTTCTATATATGGTTATTATATATATAGCGAAAGTAGATAATATTCTAATATATTTTAAAAGGATAGCTAAGGTAAAGATAGCTACTATTAGTATTACTAGTAAGGTTAGTAGAGAGAATCTTAGGATTATAGAGGTATTTTATAAGAATTATACTTATATATATAATATAACATATTATAGAGAGCTATTAATAAGAGGCTAGAGAGGAAGATAAGTAAGATTAGAAAAGAGGAAAGGAAAAGAGAGAAAACTTAATAATTGTAATAAAAGCTTATAAAATCGGTATTAAAATAGGAGAAATTCTAATTAAGTTAGAGATTTTAAAAAGAAAATACCTTTTTATACTTTAGGTTACTAGGTAATAAAGCTAAATATTTATTCGTTATATATAACTCTTAGTAACTAATTAAAAAATAATAATCATAATTAAAATTTAAAGATATTTATAACACGCTAGAGAAATAAAAAATATATTATTTATTATAATAGTTAAAATCTAGTGCGGAAAGGGTTATAGTAAATAATATAATAAAGGCGCTAAAACGTCGCTCTATAGTTAGTAATACTATTTATAACGATATAGAGCTATATTACCTTATTAGTATACCTTAGGGATTAAGGCTTTAGAGTGGGGGGGGGGGGGGGGGGGCGGTAATTATAAGGAATAATAGTAAGTATAGGGTATAGAGCTATACTATTAGTAAAACGTTAGTAACTTAGTAGCAAGTATATATATTCTTAAGAAAACTCTATAAGCTATAGATATAGAAAGTTAAGTAATAGTTTAATATAACTATATATAACTATATTTTAGTATTCTAGCCCTTCCTAGTTTAGGCCTATAGCTATACTCTTATAATCTACTTACTTATATAATAAATAGGACTCTTACTCGCTTAGTAGGCTAGATCTAACCTTAGATCTATAGCCTAGGTTAGAATAACTAGGACCTAGCGAGTAGTTTTATAATTTATTATATAACCTACTTT
This sequence comes from Colletotrichum ledebouriae, assembly GCA_036785755.1. NCBI lineage: Eukaryota > Fungi > Ascomycota > Sordariomycetes > Glomerellales > Glomerellaceae > Colletotrichum > Colletotrichum ledebouriae. The sequence continues at coordinate 36,570 of JAVHLU010000398.1, forward strand.
ATTAGCTTCCTATATTATTCCTACCTCACTAGCTACCCGCTAATAATAACTTTATTATATTAATTTAACTATTCTAATACTACGCTATACCTCCCCTCTCTTTAATACTAGTATTATAAAACTAATAATACCTTTAAATATATTAGATTTAATTAAATTAGAGTTAATTAGAGAAGTTAGCTAGTTATACTATATTATACTAAAACTAAAGGGGTATATTAAATTAACCACTTAGGCGCGCAAAGTAGGGTATAATATATATATAAAAGTAGCGCAAAATCTAGCTAAATTAGGCGGTATCTATATTAGCGGGTTTTAGGTATGAATTCCGCCCGGATCTATATATAGAGTTTTTATATAGTTATATATCAATTTTTTAGTTACTTTTATACCCTATACTATATGATTCGACAATAATCTCTCACAAAACAGATTTGTAGTCAATTTTCAGCTTGTTGCTAACTGCGGATTCTACTGCAGATTCGAGGCGATCACACCATAAGTCTACACTTTTTAGGGTGCTGTCACGCAGGGCTATCAAAGGCACTGGACGTTCCTAGACAACGGAACTCATCTCTCAAAATGTTAGACGTCGTACTATCTCACCCGGTTTCCACCAGGAAAAAAATATCATCCACTCAGGCCAACAAATGATATTGCCGTGGAATCTTCGACGCACCTCAGTCGATCTTGTGAATCTGGTACAAGCCCAATACGCAGTGCTACATCTCATCTACATCAAACCACAAGACGTTCCCTTGATGATCTTATATGATGTAAGCAACGATTAACGTCTTTTAAAGAAGAGGCGCGGAGGCCAATTTCCATATCGTTGGGTTGATTGCCGGCAACACTTCTTTATTTGGTTTTTGTACGCGAATTTTGGTCATCCAACGACTTACACAAACGCAACAGACATCCCACCTTCGGACCCCACACGGCTGTCACACCAGCATGTCCCTGTTCCCCGACACTCTTAGATCTCAATAGGGACGCCGACGGAGTTGCAGGTCTCGGTAGCCCAGTTGAGGGCAGCAAGGCTATTCACTCACAGTCAGTTGATGTTAGGAAAAATATGCCAGAATACGAGATCACTTACACATCAGCGCTACCGCAGGCGCCGAGGACACAGGACGTGACCGCCTGGTTGTACGCAGAAGAACTGTACCCACACAAAGGACTCAGCAGATGTTCCTATCTTCATCACCAGTTCGGCAACGACGTATGCGCAGATACAGGCAAAGTCAGTCTGAAAAGCGCAGCCGGAGATAGGGAAGTTGTCGACGAAGCAGTGCTCCTATGAAAGATTTTTGTGTTAATCATTTGTTCGTACGAGGTCAACGTGCCACACGGTGTTTCGTACAGCGCAGTCGGGGAGCCCAGAGAGATCCTGGGCAGCAACGTGGCTGGCAAAAAAAGCAATGGCGAGGGTCTTGAAATGCATGTTGAAGGTAGCGCGTGTCTTGCGGTTGACGAGTTGTCTTGGTAATAGCCGTGATGGGGTGTCTTGTGCAATCGAAAGGGCTGATCATGACATTACAGGGCAGGGACAGGTCATCGAGTCTTCATATAGACGTACTTGATGACCGTCGCTCCCTTTTGGCTTCCTTCTTTCTACACTGTTGACTGAGAAGCGTCGTAACCTCAAAGCATCAGCCTACCCCGCAAGTTGCCGCCATCCCATCCAGTCTTGCTGTGAGCGCTTGTCCGATGAGCGCTTGTTCGAAGTAACATTGAGAATCATTCACATGAAGCTGACAGCAATGGGTCAGGCGGGGTTGAGGAGAAAAGGAGGTCGCAGAGACGGTCACGACGGACTGACGTTCCAGTTCGCGATGTGACATTTCAGGGACATGGCCAATCTCGGCGACATTGCCGGATCGAGAAACGGGAGCCTGTGGCAGACACAACTCGCAAGTGTGGACGCGTCAAGGTCACTCAGATTAAGGATCGGTTAGGTTGAACTACGAGGAGCTTATTGTTAGTCACAGATTGAATCCATGCATAACATCGCGTGGTTCCCATCCACAACGCAAGGAAAGATCATCTCCAAGAACGGCGTGGTTGGGACGAACATCGCCATGGGCAAACCTCACCGATATCCCTCCGTGAACTCGTCACTCATTGCACGGATGCCTCAACGGCCCCGGAACGCCTAACAGCTCGATTTCTTTAAAAATTCCCTGCTTTCCTAGCTCGAGTTAATTACGACAAAGCCTTTGACGCCAGATAGGTTAACGGGTGCGTCATAAGAGAGAACTGTGGGGGGGGACGTGCTTATACTCGAGCGCCTCGTCACCAGCCACTTCCCCCCCTGCGACACGCATGTCCTTTCGTGAGATGGAATGATTGCCGTGGCAGACAGTGACTACATCACTCAGGCACGATGCCAAGTCGAGAAGGGCTCCGCCTAGACGAGACCCTGGAGTGGAAGGTGTGGTCAGGATTCCCCGCCGCTTGAGGCTCGGAATCCGGGGTTTGTGGGGAAACGATGCAACTTTGGAGCCGGCTGGGGTTGCAGTCGGAGGTGGTGGTGGCTAAGAACGAGTTCCTGCATCGGGGGAAGCGATAATGTGCAGGAAGCCGTTGTGTCTGTGTGTGCGTGCGCGTGTGTGGATGGCTCACGTCGTAGACTGTCGAGGCGTTGTTGAGAGAAGCAGCTGATGATGATGCAGCTGCCATTCGCGCCAAAAGTAACTCGATCATGGCGGGCTTTCAGCCGCGCAGATTGTAAGGGGGTTCGTTGACAGCACATCGAAGAAATCATGGAGAGGGGAAGCTGTCAAGTATTTGGATTGACCTCTCCGCGCCGGTCGTTGAAAGCCGCTTTAGGAATCCGACGCCGCGTTGGGTGGAGAATCGGAGCTTGAAGATGGGGATTAGCTGCTACAAAAGCACCAGGAGGTATTTCGAGGAAGCATAACATACTCCAATGATCGATCCATCATCGCCGTTCGTCTAGCTGAATGCGCTCGTAGATGGGATCGGGCGAGCTAGAGATTAGAAATATGAGGCGAACGCTACATCCTTGGCGAAGACGTATCGCAAAGGATATTTCATGATGACAATAATGGTTTTCAGGGATCCGCTCCCATCCACTGGCAAGAGACCAAGCACAGTGAAATAGTCGCCCCTACTTCAGATGAACCTATCTGCTACTGTTAAGCTTACGTAGGCAGAGCGATTCATGATCACCCAACCCAAACTTGCGCACCTGCAGCAAATGGATAACATACCCTGACCAACAAAGCTGTGTTTGTTTGATCTACCTAGGAGATAGTTATTTGTGCCCCCGGTAGTCACGCTATTGAAGAAATAAAGGGAAGGACAAGCACCAACTAAAAGATTTCCGAAATCGAGAATCGAACTCGGGGCTATGCCTAACCTCTCACGTCAATGAGGGGGCATCATGTTGGCCACTACACCATATCGGATTCAAGCTGGCAGATGTATGACAGGTCCTAATCCCGTACTGGGTTTAGATTGACCTCTGGGAAAGAAGCGCTGGACATACGCTGCTGTTAATTCTTCAGCGAATAGACAGTGTTTTGGTCAATAAATGTTGCACACCAATATCTCGTACCAACTTCAAACTCAGAGCGGCGCTAGCTCCACATCCCGGATTTCAGCAACACATGTGCAAATTAATCCTGCGCACTGCTTAAACGCACTGTACCTCAAATCTTTCACCGTGACGATCTCACAGGCCGTCTCGTCTGTAACACCACTAACTATGATTCCCAACCTCCAACACAACGACAAGACAGCCCAGAAAAAATAAGACCCTTCAACTCGAACTGTTTTTGTTCTCAATACTATAGTAGTTATGGATCGAACAACCGCAATGCAACAATTCACCTCCTTCTACCTCCAGCGAACAACCGAAGAATTCGCTGAGGATCTCGACAAGGTTCGCGAAGCCGACGACTTCAAGGCCGACTCTCTTCCTTTTCTCATTCACGCCCTGCAGCAGGGCACTGCGCTATACTCCGCCGCAGACCAAAGTCGTGTTGCGCACCCTGTTGCCTCGAACGCAGCTGCTGCCACTGCAGAGGAGGCCCAAGACGAGGACGCCGACATGACTGAACCGCAGCTTGAAAAAGAAGTCAAGGGAAGCAAGAAGGAAAACAAGGAGACGCGCAAGAAGAAGAAATCTTCCGGATGAACCTGAGCTGCGAAACCATGGAGGAAACTTGGTGCTGAGCAGCACTTTGGAGCCCCCTAACCGTGTACCTGGGCAAAACATGCTGGCCGGCTTCAGCCGAATCACATCCTTTTGCGGGTGCCTGTACGACAGGTTTCCGCTGCCGGGCGGAGACGCGTTCGGCAATAAGTACGCCAGCAGACTCATTTTGCCCCTTGTCAAAAGACCACCTGAATGGATATCTGGAGGCTACAACTAGAACCGCCTGCTTGGATGCGAGCGGTGGGACGATGGGTATGGCATCGCCGTTAGACAATAGCATCAGTAGAGTAGACTGCTGGGAGCTGAGGACACGCCGAGGTCAGCGCGAACATAGAGCAAATACATGGGATGCCAGAGGAATCCTTGAGTATCAAACCAGACGCCGTCCTAGCTCGAATTGTGATGAAGGCATGTTACAGGTATGGTGCTTGATGCTTAGAAAGACAATAGCATCTGTGAATCTTATGTGCTAAACATAATACTTACAACTCGCCAGCGCAGCTTAGTGAAGGTCCAACAGGATTGAGGTCTCTCGGCGTGACGGTGCTCGGACGGATACTAAGGATGTCGTGCGACGCACGACTTATGACCCTTTGGCAGTTCCGTTTCGCGCAACACCTAGGTATTCCTCAATTGAGCTGCAAAGAACCGCGATGAGTTCACCGAGCTGAAATACTGAACGATAGAGCCAAGCCCTCTGGCTGTTGCCCAAAGAATCTGTATGTGCAATGACTTGAGTAGCCCCCGAATGCAAGCTTCAGAGAAAAATCCATGTAGAAACACAATCCCGATATCAAAGTCTGCCATGAGGATTCCACGCTGATGACCCAGAAGCCGTCAAGCACATGCCCAGCTTTGGTCCTGTAGCATAGACGAGATGTTTATGGCCTCCAAAGACGATATTAAGTTGAGGTTCCTTTTAATTCCTCCGTCCGAGAGCCATTCATAGTGGCATTGCCTTCGCTTGCTCAGTGGTCAGGAGCAGGGTGGGAAACATGACCCCACGAAATATTAGCTGAGGGCGCAAGCAGACTACGCCTCTGGGTTGCTCTGACTCGCCGGCTCGGTGATTATCGTCCAGGGTTTTCAAGAGCTCTCCTACGCTGAACACTGTCTGTCCCAGCCGAGCATTCTGAACAAAGCTTTCCCAGAACCACGACCAGTAAGATCAGTGACACTGATCCTGATCGGTACAATGACCAGATGAAAGTTAATGAACCAGACCAGATATTGCGACCTGCAAAATCGGATCCAAGGCAGTTCGTGAATTTACATATGCAATGAGGATAACGTGCTACATCGTTATTTCCCCGTTTTATTTTTTTCCTTAGACCGCCCCAAACGCCGGTTAACTAAATGAGCCAATCAGGCCGTTACGGAAAGACCACAACACATCTCTACTTAACTGATATCATTCGTGTGTTTCCTCTGCTCATCAACCCATCGCCTTACTGCCATTAAGCCTACTGTTCCATTGCGTCGCCCTCCGCATCAGCGCCTGCTCCGAGGCCCGCAAACACGTCGTCAAGGCTGAACTCCTTGGCCCATTCAGTAACAATTGTCTTCTGGTCAGGCGCGGTTTCATCATCGCCAACAGGAGCAGCGGCAGGCGCATCCTTGGCGTCGCTGCGCACAGCAAGGGTAGGGGCCTCCACCCAGCCTTGAATACGTCCATCGCGCCAGTCAGTCACCACGGTCATGGCAGCGGCGCCAATGTTGGGCACGCCACCGCGGCCAAGACGACCACGCTTACGGGCGACCTGTACGAGGAAATCGGTCGTAAGGTCGCCGTCGGTGCGACTGGGCATGAGAGGGGGGAGGTCGTAAACGTCCGTCAGCTTCTGCAATAGGTCGGGTGTGGCAGAGAGGCGGCGCAGAAGCAGGGTGACAGCGGGGATAGGGTCGTCGATGTTCTTCGGGGGCACGGCGTTCAGGAGGACGAGGTGGGCGTGGGCGTCGGTTGCGTTCTTCAGGTTTACCACACCGCCGGATAGCGATGTGTTGGACGCGGAAGGGAAGACGATACCGGGAGAGTCGAGGAGTGTAAGCTTGCTGTCGATCTTGACGGCACGGATACTCGTGGTAACGCCGGCCTCAGCGCCGGCAGGGCACGCCTTGGATGATCCACGGCCACGACTCAGACGACCCAGAAGAGCGTTAATGACGGAGGACTTGCCGACGTTAGGGTATCCGATGACACCAACAGAAACGGCACGCTTGAGCTGCCTGCTCGCGGCGTAGGATTTGAGTGCGCGGAAGAGATCTGCAGCAGTCTTCTGCACCGTGAGCTCCTTGTGGTTGAAAGTCTGGGCATTGGGGGCAGGGTTGGAGGCGCGCAAGGGCAGTGTCGGGAAGTAGCGGCGCAAGTGGGCGAGCCAGGCCTGGAGGACCTTGGGCGGTACCAAGTCGATCTTGTTGACGACAAGAATGAGACGCTTACCGCCGTTGGCGGCAGCCATGACGCTGCGCTCGACGTCGCGGGAACGAGTGGACTCAGGGTCGCGGGCGTCAAGGACGTATAGGATGACGTCGGCCTGTTCGACGACGTTCTTGAAGACCTTGTCAAAGGCCTTGCGAGAAGTAGCATTCCCGACAGCAATCTCAGCAGGGGCGTCTGAATCATCGGAATCAACGTCATCATCATCATTGCCCATTTCATCATCATCGCCATCGCGCAACTCTTTCTCGTAACTCGCGGCGGCGGCCTTTGCGCTGGCCAAGAGCGCTGCCATGGGATTTGACTCGTCAATGTCTTCGTCGTCGTCCTCTACCATCATGTCGTCGCCGTCTTCGACGTCCTCTGCCATGTCGTCCTCGTCGGCAGCATCTTCAGTGGCCACGGCGCCCGTTTTGGCCACCTTTGCAAGCTCGCGACGCTTCTGCGCCTCCTCGGCCTTGCGCAGCTTCTTCTCTTCGATCTCCTCAAGGATCTTCTCCTTGTAAGGGAAGAGGTTGGGGATTCCCGGGTCCTTCTTGAGCTTCGAGCGCCATTCGGGATTCTTCTTGGCGAGCTTTCTCTGTTTCCTCTGCTTGGCCGCCGACGCCTTCTCGATCTTGTGGCGGAGTCGAACGGGCGTCCTCTTAGACTTTGGCTCTGTGATTCGATTAGAAAATGATGAACACAAGCAGGTGCGAAGACGGAGCATGAAGCGGTAACATACTCTTGGGCTTGTTGATTGAGCCGGCCATTTCGATGTCTTGTCCACGAGGTGGTGGAGGATCTCGCAAGAACTTACGTTGGGCTGCTGGATAGTTGCAACCGGTTGCGACAAAATTTCCTGTTCAGCGGCGTTACGATGACCGTGCATTTCAAAAATTTAGTGGGAGGTCAGTTTCTGCCACGGAACACCGCCGGCTATCCTTATCGCCGACCCCACCAAAGCATCTCACCGCCCAGCGCTACTCCCGATCCGGAAGCCCCGCCAACTGGAGGGGCTCTCACCCAGCAGATGCAGCGTAAAAATTCCACGGCTGACTGCTCTGGACTCCAGGTTGATGTAAAAGAGGCCGGGCCGCAAGAGCGTGTCGGAACCAGTGGATCATTACCGCTGACAGGGAAGATACTGGACTGCTGTGACGGCATTCGGGTCCAGTTCCCAAAAGAGAGGAAATGAGGCAAGTGGTGCTTCGGGCTTCCAAGGTTGTCGAGCCCGAATTTTGTTACTCAGGGAGACAGTCATCCATCCAGCCAGCCAGCCACACCCTTAATTCTCGTTGCTTCATGGCAACTCCTTTAATCTACTGAAGTTTTTCAATAAGTCTGAGTCATTGCTAAGAGCTTCTCGCGCGTCTGTACAAAGAGCGCGTTCCGTCTCTTCAAAACAGCGTAGTATTCTCGTCACGTTATTGTTCCTGTAATAATCCACCGTCTCTCATCTCTCAACCCAAGGTACTCTAAGCTCCTCTACAACTCTGAGGCTCTTCCGAAATGTCGTACACGGCCCCTCCACAACGCATTACTTTCGATGGCTTCCTTTTCGATATGGACGGAACCATCATCGACTCGACAGAAGCCGTTATAAAGCACTGGCACACGTAAGTCACCCAGAAGTCGTCGTGACGAACCCAGGCTTCCCGCCCCTTGCATCAAGTCCCCGCGTCTTGATTCCAAACTTCACTAACACGTTGGCTTCTGCCCCGTCTCCCTTGCAGAGTCGGCAACGAGATTGGTGTATCACCCGAGGTCATCCTCGAAACGTCTCACGGCCGCCGGAGCATCGACATCTTGAAGATTTTGGCCCCGGAAAAAGCAAACTGGGAATGTGAGTCCTCGGATCTCTCGCTCTCGATTCCCTTGCATCGGGCCCAATTTTCCTTCTACGGTTCTCTGTCGCAATCAGGTTACCCAAGCCACGGGGCAAGCAAGGGGTTTCTCTTTCAGGAACGCTAAACTTTCCGTCGCAGACACCCGCGAGATGGAAGGCCGCCTCCCGAAACTGTACGGCAAGGACGCCGTCGAGATCCCGGGGGCGAGGGCGCTACTCGACGCCCTGATCAAGGAGAAGGCTCCCTGGGCCATTGTCACATCAGGTACCGAGCCCCTCGTTGGCGGATGGCTCGACGTCTTGGGTCTACCCACGCCACAGCACCTTGTCACCGCCGAATCCGTCGTGAATGGCAAGCCCGACCCGACTTGCTATCTGATCGGCCGGGAAAAGCTAGGGTTGCAAGACGCGTCTAAGCAGGTACTCGTCTTCGAAGACAGCCCGGCAGGCATGAAAGCTGGCAAAGATGCCGGATGTAAGGTCCTGGGACTTGTCACAAGCCACACCGTTGAGCAGGTTCTGAGTGCTGGGCCGGACTGGATCGTCAAAGACCTGGATTCAGTCAGACTTGTCCAAGTCAAGGGGGGTTTTGTCACCTTGGAGTTTTCCGACGCCCTGGTTTCGAAATCTACAGCTTGAGGAATGGAGGCTCTGCTAATGAACCAATAGACAGAACTAGACTTCGTTTGCAACATGCTAGATAATTACATCAACAGGCCATCGGCCGCCGTTTTCCCATCTTCCCGTCTGGCTGTGATAAGCTTTAGCAGGGGAATTCAACCAGATCTGTCACTACAAACGCTCATCAGACAAATATTTGTCGCCAACCACATTTGCTCGAGAATCGACGGGGTTGAGGTTCGGTTGAAGAATAGCATTGAACTTCAATCCTCCGCAGATGTGAAGATCATGATTCCTGTCGGAAACATTTCAAAGAACCTAGCATTTGTTACAACATAGCCAGACGTGTAACACCGACGGGCGGTACATCATCTTCGGATGAACACCACTTGAGATGAGTCGGAAAGGCCTAAATCCAAGACCAGTCAGAGGAACCAACTCACGCAGTTGGTCATGTCACCCATTCGTGCAACACTAGCATCTAATAATATCCTCCGTCCTCTTATGATAACCTCATAGAAACCGAGAGAACTAAGACAATTATCAAATAAACCCCAGCTGGGTCTGTGACACTGCCGCTGTTATGACGGTCTCGCAACTAGTCCACGAGACATAATCAGCTTGTTGTTTGATTGGATCACACAGTGTATGAAAAGCTGGCCGAGTCGAGCATGAAATGGACTGTCCATGTTGATGGGGCACACCGTCAGGTCAATATAACCCGCATCTGCGCCCAGTCAGATCCGTCTGAGTCGGTCTCAGAGGAGAAACACTCCTCAGGTAGCCAACCCAGTCGACTTGGGGTTCGACAAGGGCAAAAAAGCAAACGCGGCGGTTCCACGATAAGTCGTATGCGGAAATTCGCTGCCCTGCTGAGCGCCTCCGAGTGTTTGTTGCTGCTCAACTTGTGCAAAGCCGAACAATTCCGACGCCGTGGTTGTGGCGCAACTTTGCATGCCGGTGAATCGCGTGTCGTCGACGCATGAAGGGAAAGGAGGCTTTCGGCTTAGTCTTCGGGATGATGCGCGGGCTTCACTGGGAGAAGTCCAAGATGCAACGACCGCTGTCAATAAGAAAGGCCCGTGCCGATGGCCGGCTCCCCGCAGACGGGCAGCTCAACCCCAGCCAGACGTGCGTCAACACAGGGCAAATTACATCTACGACGCTATAATCAGCATCTTGCAGTGACCCCAGAGATCTTCACGCTAACAATGCAGCCAACATCTTGGGTTTTAGGAACTCGAGCTGATCCCGGGTAGTTGACCATTGGCGAAGGTTTGGCGGCAGCGGAAGTATTCCTCACTTACACAACCTAAGCCCGTTGCCATCTCCAGCTATTAATTCCGTGCTACAGATGTCAGGGCACTATAGAACCCACAGAATTCTTCGATACAACCGTGCCAGCCATCTTGTTGGAAACGGCTACTTGTCATTGTTGGGCGTGCAAAGCGTACGGTAATTGGGTGTGAAGCTGCGCCTCCGGTGGCAGTAGGCGCCCGAAGTTTTTATTCCGACAAGTATCATAGCATACGCCACTATTCGCATGGAATCATGCAGGAACAGCCTGCCGGACTAACTAACACGGGCTCTGGCTGCGAAGTAGATAAATCAAAACCACCGGCTTGACCAACTCTGATGTTTAGTGCGGCTTAAGAGTAGGCGGAGAGGATTCGGGGGATGTAGCCAACATGCAGCCCTGTCAGGAGAAATTCAATGGGCAGCTGCAAGTACGCAATGTGAGCAAAGCCGCCGTGCGAAGCCATTGCGGTGAAGGAGAACCCCAGTGGCCAACGGACGTGACTGCCTGCAAGCCTAACGCCGGAGAAGTTATCTCCTTCTGGGTGGCAGCTGTCAGCAGACCTGCCGCGTGGGTTGGAACGACGAAAGCGCGGACGGCATGACCATATGGGCCGGGCCACCAGGGCTGCTCACACAGCTTCTGTTAGGGGAAGGCTAAAGTTGACCGACAGAATTCTGAACGCCGCAAAGCCGCACAGTCAGGTCGAAGTTCGAAGGGGGAAAAGAGGCGCGGCATGGTATCGGAAAGACCTCGGTTCATTATTGTCATTCCTGACTCCTGGCGACGATGCTTCGCCTCTGTTGCGTCCTTGACTCTCTCGCTACGGTTTCACGGATGGTCTGGCGATATCCGGGACCGGCGGTGACGGGGTATGTTGATACTGTACCTTGCGTCATGTCTCCGTGCTACGCGGTACAGATCCTTCGACGCAGCGCTCCGTCGGGACGCGTTCGGCAGCGGAGCCGACACAGCCTGACTCGAGATGCCCATGTCATGAGGCTGTGCCTGCACAAGCGAGCGAGAATGAAATTGTGCTGTCGTAGAGATGGGTCCACTCGGTGGGAACGAACGCGCGCGCCAGCCATTGTGTGATGTATGTCAAGCAGCACTCCTACGGCCGTGCCGCCCTGGTCGTGACCCTTGACTGACTTTAATGAGAGAAGCATGGGCCCGCGGCTTGTGCGCAGGGGAAAGGCAGGAAGAGCCAACAGCGCTGGCAGAAAGGAGTTTGCGCTCTCTCCACACTGCAGGGTGAGGGTTAGCATCCCGTCCATCTTGTCAGTCGTCACAGTCAGTGCCGCACGTGGCCGCCAGGACCCAATTCTGATCCTAATCTCCCGTTTGCCGCTGTTTCCACAGTTCGTTCGATCTTGAAGGGATGGTCCATGTAGTCGTAGGGTTTCCTTCATTCAAGCATCCAAGCCACTCTGTGCCTCGTATATCGTCATTGCGCAGCTGCCCACAGAGAAGAACAGACGGGTCTTGGACCGAGTATCTATAGTGATGTGAATGTCATCGAGGCCACTATGCAGTCACATCTCCGTTATTTGAGCAGAGAATCCTCGTGACAAGCCTATTAATAACCCCTTTTCATTGCAGCCTAGCTGTGTCCGCAGTAGCAGACATTTTCGTCACCGACTGTCTTTCCACTCAGTAACCCTCGAAACCCAGATGACTTGTTGCACTTCACGTCCCGAAGGCTAGATCATCGATGTAGCGCTGCCAACCCCCTTGAGCACCGGGCTAGCCAGTTCGACTTTTTGCCGCAGTCTCGAAAGCCGCCAAGGGTCATTACTCCAGCCTGCTTGAATCGAGTCTGAATATAAATTGCGTTTAGTTAATTCTGGGTTGGGTGGAAGACCTCGGTATCTGCGGTCGTCCCGGGAATCGGACCCCGGAATACCAGGGAATACCAAAATAGAAGCGGTCGCACTCGGAACTGTCCCAGTCCACATCGCTAACATCATCTCCAGGGCCAGGTCCTGGTGCATCATTAGACTTCAAAAAAGGCACCAGAAGCTGGGGTTTCTCGACAGCCTGCCATTTACCACTTACACCCGCACAGGCATCTGAGAGGTTAGTGCGGTAGGGGCCCCACTGTTATCGGGGTTGTAGAAAACAGCAAAGGCTGATAACAGTGGCCCCCTTAAGGCGCTAAACTTTGAGATGCCTGCGGAGGTGTAGTTCGGAGTCCGTCATCTGGAGAGGCTTAGGGTACCATGGCGCTGGAAAGGGAGAAGTTGCGCACTACGTAAGCCGTAAGCCCCGTCGTAAATGAATCTTTGGCAACACCCTGACTAGGCCTGGAGAGGAATCATCGTATCGGGATCCAGTAGGTACAGTCGACCCGGGGCATACGTAGCGATGTAGAGTATCTTGTTGGCTTGGCTGATCTCCTGAAAACCTTTGTTCCCTCACACACCGGACAGAAAGACTGCCAGTATACCGAGTCGTTATGGCAAAAGGCTTTGGAAGCGGTGAATGGACAAACGACACAAACCTTGGCTCCAAGTGATTTGCTACAAATTTGCTCAGCTGGCAAGTCCTAGACCGCGACCGACGTCAAACCGTCGTACGCTGTCCAATCAGCCCGTTGCAGCCGTCCGGCCACTGAACAACCGAGACACCGGAGTAATCGAGTCCAACTGGCACACTGAGTGTTTTTTTGCAGAAGCTTCAGGCTGAAAGCTCCGGGATACTTGATATGGTTGCTGGAGCCGCAAGTGCCATCGGGGCCTTCACTTACTACAGTCTCAGGCCTAAGTAGAACCCCCATACGGGTATCGCTGGCCCAAGCTCATGAGAGCAGTATATCGCTCGCAAGCGAGAATCCACGCCAGTGAAGGGATAATCTAGAGCTGAGAGCAAGTCTCTAGTTCCCGTAATACCTGTTCAGGGAATTTTACTTACCCATTATACCATAGTATAGACTGTGAATGGGGTCGGCTGCGGAGGTGTTTGAGGCGCTCCGCCGGCGAGGTTACAACGCTTACGGATGAGTGACAGCCCGGGAAGCGCTCCACGCCACTATGCCGTCCCAAGTCTAGCTGTCCTGGAAACTCGATTTGTTCACAAGCAGTCTCGACAGCCAATGTCGACGCTACAGGTGGCCATCCATGCTTTTTGGGCCGCAGCAGTACCTGCCAGATAGTATCTCGTTGTCGCCTTTACCATCACGGACTTCAGCTTCATCTGGCTGAATTCAGATGTTCTAGGTCGGTCGAAAGTTGGCGGGATGTCCTTTCGAGCATCGGAAGCAGTTCGTGCGGTTCTTGGAAGTAGAAACCCTAAAGCCACAACAGTCTGGTCACGGCATTCTGACCTGTCGGTTCCTCTTCACGGTGGCCGGGATAGGGTGTGTGAAAGTTTCAACATTCTGCGAGGTTCTAGCCCGTAAAGAATGGTACTTTTCGGATCGAGCGATTCCCTGTGACCTTTATGAGGGCATCGCCAAATTTTCAGCCATGAGGTTGCCGCATCATGTGCCCGTTGGGATCTGCCTGAACGACTGGGTCAATGCAGTCGCAGGGCTTTCCTTCGATTCAACAGGGGAATATACATAGGCGCTCAATCTCTCTCCTGCCTAGGTTCGCAGGCGATCAACAAGGCGCCGACCTATCTGACGTCTCCGAGACCATGCGGGGGAACGACAAGTCTACCGCGGTAGCTTGACAAATCGGACCCAGTCAGATTTGACAGTCCACCGTAATCTTGATGGGGCATGACGACGATGTTATCTTCGTGGCTGAGAGATCATCATGAAATGCCAGGCGCAGGTCAAGCTTATTACATTCAGATGTGAACATGATTGCCCCACAGCCAGGGTACCATATATTGCACATCTTATGAAGATCCTGTCAGCTAGCCTTGACGCCGTGTCTGGGATAACAGTGTAACGCCGTAGGGAGCAGCCAGACAGTAGCCTGGGCAGCCAGCAGCCGTCGCCGCGGGTCAGCCGCCTTTTGGGCAAATGCTTGAATAACGCGATGTTACTTCAGATTGTGCTGTCCACTCAGTCTCTCTGCGATGGTAGAGACGAAAGACTTGGTCCATAATCCTCACCGGCACCTTAATCTTCCTCAAGTAGAACGCCCAGCCACAGAGGAAACCGAGAGTGGCATGATTTGGAGGCTTGGAGTCATCTCATTGTCGATATACGTATCCGTAGCCCGCCTCGCCACAGACAGAGATGCCAAAGGTAGTTTGATGGGGCATACTTCAGAACTATCTGTCACTTATCCATAGTCGGCGGAAAAACCCCCAGAGGCCGAGGGTTTGGCAACAGGAGTATGGTCGCCGGCCTCGATCAATCATTGGTATCAATTGCGTGACGGAGCGCATAGACTTCCGCCTGCTGTAAGAAGTATGCAAGATCGCCAATGACTTCAAAGTCGCCAATGCATAATCCGTCGTATGCCATTCACGCAAACATTTGCACAATCCGTCTTCCCTCTCCGAGTCCATTGCGATGCACAAAGTCTGTGACGAACCTGCGAGTTTCGCGAATTGACCCAGAAGTCCAGCAGTAGCAGCAGCAGCAGGTCCCATAATCCTGCAACCTTGTGGTGAAGACAGCTCATTACAGGGGGGTGGTTTCCATCATCGATTGCCTTCGTTTACAGAACGGTTGAGGCGGTCGAACAGAGAACAAGCTGATGCGCCGGACTGATGCCCATCATATATGATGGGATAAGATAGTTTCTTGCGCAGGAACGAGACACGAGAGGCCGTCTGCGACGGCATACGAGTATAAAGCAAGAGTGGAAAACACCCCGTAGTGTGACGGCGCTAGACCTCGAAATGAAATGAATGCCGTGTCCGCTGCTCTTGACTCTCGCCTTCTTCCCATCTCTACTGCTCCGTTTCGGGATTCTGCTGGCTGATGATCTACTGCGCACCAACATCACCCCGCGGCAGCTTCCAATCAATCTGAGATGGGAGTCATTTGCTTCTGAAAGGCTGGCCTCTCTATGGGTCTGACCGAAATATTTCACGGTTCAAGCAGGCGTGTAACGCGACGTCCATTCTTCACGAGTCGGAGCTCAGCAGGCCATGGATTCATTGTCGCAGGTGCGCCGTCGTCATACGGCCGAATGAAGTGTCGAGTAGGGTAGCATAAACTTGGTCTCTGAGCCGCGAAAGATTGTGTGACAGGATAGTATGATGCAACAGAAAAGCTGAAGACTGAAGGTGGATATCGTTGCGTGCGATTCAGCACTCGAATATGGTATGAGCTATCAAATGTGCGTAGGCTGTGGTGTGACCTTCCCGCGAGGAAAGGAAGAAATTGCGCGCTTTTGTATGCCGACAAGGGCACAGGGTAGTACCGCAGAGGTATTTGCGTCTCGAAGGGCTGCGCGCCGATGTGCATGAGGGATGAACGCATCAACACCAGGTGCTTCTTCTTATTATTATTTTAAAAATTAAAAAGATATAAAAGGACAGTGGGGTCGTTGGGTTGAACGTTGACTTGGCCACGGCCTTGTAGCATCGTGTAGCTATACGCAGTACGGATGGTACAGTGTCATGATCCGCCCATCGGGAAGTTGGTGGCCACGCTTATCCTGCCGCACACTTCGTTGTACTGCTGATGTAACAGATGATGCCGGCCCGCGTGTGGAGGAACAGACACCAGGTAGGTAGGCGGGCCGGAATCTCCTTTGTCGTGCAGCAACGGTAACGGCAGCGGCAGCGGCAACGTTATTGGTTGGTGGCCAGTTACAAGTCTCGCCAGACGGGTGGCTTAAAGAGGTATGGGCTTGCGGTTCGCCGTCGTCAAAGTTTGAGCAGCCTGCAAGCTAACCAAAACATAGCGCCGAGTGAGACACGCAAAATTCAGGTGGGGGGCGTACCTTGCTCTAAGGTGCCTTAAGGTAGCTGGCTTGCGAGAACAGCGTCTGGTACCTGTCGCAGTGAGGGGCCTCGGCGGATTCTTATGGGGACCTCCTTCTCCTTCTAGCCACTGGGTTCCTTTCAGCCAGGGCGATGGGGCGGCATCCACCACCGACTTGTCAGTTGATCACTGCTCACGGGGAAGAAGAGGGCGTCAGGCATTGAGAAGGCTCGGCCAAGAGAAACGAAAAGCCGTCGCTTTTGGTGTCGTTGAGGTGCGTTAGCGCGGCCAAGCTCCAGGGGCAGACGACGGCTGTGTGACAGGGGCCGCTTGCGCCCACGAATCGTAGGCTCGCAAATTTGGCAAGCAGGGCGGGATTTGATGGCGGCGAGGGACGGAACCTGAGCAGGACGAGCGGAACTTGGCCTGCACTCCTTCGTCCAGACCTGGCTCTGTGAGAGAAGATCGCAACAGCCGGCGCAGGCGGTGGTCGCAATGGTTGCTCCGTTTGTCGCGTGGCAGCATGGGCAGTCATGTATGCCGACGGGACGCTATCGGACTGCACACAACAACGGAGGTAGGGCCCGGGTCCACCTCAAGGAAGTGATGCGGTAGAGGTAGAGACGATGCGGTTCCCGGCTGTGGATGAAGAAAGTCAGGACTGGATGGGGGCATCGAAATCGGTCAGTGCCACTGCCAGCGTACGACGGTGGCGTGGTTGGACTTTTGGACGGAGGGACGAGCGGGGGAGAGGTCTGGTTGACGGTGTGTAGGCTAGCAGGTGGTGTGTTCCAGCATGGTGGTTTTGGTCCGGTCAGGTGCTGTTGCAACGCAGGCGGGATTGACAGATTGATGACTGGACGGCTGAATGGACGGGACGAGATTGTGTCGCAGTCACATTGCTCTATGGCGTACGGTTCCTGGCGATCGGTGGTGGTCGGTCAACCAAAGCGGCGGGGGCGGCAGCGATGTTTGTGGGTCGGGTGAGCGAGAGGTGTCACGTGGTAGTACTGCGATATTCGTACTGGCTGGTAGTGGTGTCTTTCTTTCAGTGTCTTGAAGCAGGTATCCATCCATAGGTAGTCTTGGTGATGCCGAGCTCGATCGGGAGTTGCGGCATTCCGAGACAGAAGTGACAAGATCAGGATCAGCGGTAGCGCCAGCGCAGGTCGTGGGGAAGCCAAGGATGAGGCTGGATGTGCGGGGGCGCGAATTGCAGAGCAGAGAGAGAAGAACGCTGATGACTGATGACCCGGCTCGACGTAACACGCCCGTGGGCAAGGATGTAGGAGTGGTGAGGCGAGCGAAGACGCAAGACGCAAGAGCGCTCAGAGCGGTAGTGCTAGGCCTAGGCGTTGGCGCAAGTAAGTGGTGACAGTGAAGGTGGAGTTGAAAAGCCATGTCGGAGAGATGACGAAGGCGACAACGTGACGGCCAAAGCTCAGGATAACGGAAGGGGGAAAGTCCCGCTTGCCCGAGAGCCTCTTTCATCGGAGACCAGGCCGGCTCAGGCACCTCACGTCGGACTGTGAGATAGGTAGGTTCCTTAGTAGGTAGGATCAACCAGCTTGCGAAATGCCACGCTTTCTTCGGTGTACGACGCCCTGAGTTCGTTCGTTCATTCGTTCGTGGACGAGGTTGCTTCCAATGATTGCACCTCATTTTTCTGGCTTGTTTCGGTATGTTTTGTTTACTTCCTGTTTCGTCCTGATTTTGTTTGGAAAATCTTTTAGAGTTCTCGGTGCCATTTACAACGTCCGTCCCGTCGAGTATCGTTTTCAGGTATCAATATCAAAAACCTTGATCAGACGCACAATCCATCCAGGTGAGCCTGCACTTTGGGCAAGGCAGGTACTGATTTAAGGTTCTCGAGGCAAGGTAGACACCTGAAGGCTGGAAGACAACCGAAGTAACGTACCTAGGAAGTTGCCCTCAGGCACTATCCGCAGATTTTTAGACGAGCTGTACTGCGGTCCGCAGTAGTCTGCAGTACGTGCCTCGAAGGTGCACCGACCTTAGGTACTTACTGCATGTGGAGCGCACTGTCTGGAGAGCTGTCCTTTCGGGCCGCCAACTAGTCCGTGACCGGGAAAGCACATGTATTCAGACTGGTAGTGTCGACGGCGAGACAAGGCACCAAGTGTTTGACCGTGCGCCAGCTTAGCTTAAGATACCTTAGCTCAGGTAGCTACCTACCTTATATATCCACTAGGATTAAATACGTTAGTATGTTACTTTAGCCTATAGTATAACTATATAGATACTAAGTAGCTAGTATACTCTAGAATATACTCTTTCTATAGAATATCTAGTAAGAGAAATATATATAAAACTCTAAATTTTAAAAATATTTTAATATATAATATCTTTTATAAATACTAGCTATTAGGAAGTAAAGGGGGACTTCCATACATTATGCTTAAGCTAGTTAGTGTAATACAATCCTAGCATATTTAGTTCCTCCAAAAGTATAGCTAAAAGGAGATTCTTTAGAGTTATGCCATACTGTCTTGCCTGCAGGAGTCTTTCCTTATTACTTTTCTAACGCATTTGCCTTTTGGTTCCATATCGACGTCGACGTCACAATTTATAAAACACTAATATATAGAACTTTTTAGAGCTAGAAGTATATATCCTTACCCCTAATAACCTAGCACCCTATTTTGCTATATCCCCTAGTTTATAATCTGCTTCTTTAGCGCTTTAAGGAATTTAGTATACTATTTATTATATAGCTAGTTAATTTTAATAATATCCTTAGATATTAGATATACTATATATTTAAACTCCGTTTTAATATTATTAATTAACTTAAGATACTCTTTTTTAAGGTATTTTTATTATTATATAAACTTAACTACTATAAGATAGAGCTATCTCTAATTCTTAATTAGGGTAGTATTATTAGGAGGGTAGTTATTAAACTAGTAGTTCTTTTAATACTTAGAGTAATAAATTATAATAAAAGTATTAATAAGATATAAGTATTAAGGTATCTTAGTAGCTTAATTTAGATTAATTAGAGATACCTATAGCTTTATTACTATATTTAAGTACTTTAAAGATTTATTTTATAACCTTAGATTACCTATAGAGGTTTATAATATCCTATAGCTTATTCTAAGTCTTTTAGTTTAAGGTTTTAATTAAAATCGTTAAGGTAGTTAGTAACTACTGCTAAGTTTTTATTTATTATTTAGCGTAGAAAAGGCCCCGTTTTTTTGCAGACATAAAGGTTACTAAGACGTCGACGTCAGCGCGCTGCACGACTCAGCCTGACCTATTCGTGCCTACCTAGATACCTCAGTTCAAGGTAAGGTAGGTAGGCTTGACGGGAACCGTTGGCTTCCATTCGTAGATGGGTGTTTCTGCACGAACGAGCAGTACCTTACTCATCTCAGGCACATTTCACCTACCTAAGACAGGTAGCAAACGCTAACAGCGGCCGGGCGCGCCAGCTCGACTTGGCAGCCAACTCATACGTACCTGAGGTACTTGATGAAGGTCAACAAAGCCTTTCCAACACTTTTTTTTTCTAAAACATTTCCTTACGGGCAACTAGAAGTCAGCTTAGCTGCAATAAAACAGCTCCTCGATCCAGTTAACCGCCAGACCGTCGTAGTTAGCGTCTATTCTAGTCATCGCCCGCACAAGTGGCCCGCGGCAATTAGCGCCGACTCAGCAAAACGTGCGCCCTATTGCTCGACCTCCGACCCGTTGGATTCCTTACCTTAGATGAGTAATTACTACCTTAGGTAAGTTACCCAAGGTACCTGAGGCATGCAACGACAAAGGACGCCCTCCTGCTATCTTGTTGGCACTTGGTCTGTTTGTTCCTGCTGCTGCTTCACCCGGGCTCTTTCCATCATTCGTGATACTCGATACCCTACCTACCTTATGAGACGAGACGGCCTCCTACGCGCCAGGACCTGTACACGAATTCAACGACACTGACGCAACACAGACTTAGACGCCCTCGCTTCCCAAAGTCATCTGATGCCATTGGGATCGTCGTCGCCGCCCCTCGGCTTTTCCCCGCTATCTTATGCCCAACATCTTGACCTGCCCTGCCCTGCCCTCTCTCTAGTGCCCCCAGTGTCCCCGGCGTCCCCAGCGTCTCTATCGTCTTCCCTTGTTGCCCCTCCGGATCGACTCCTATCGAGTCACATTCCGTCCCTTTACTTCTCTACAGTATTTGCTTGTCTGTTGACGCCGGCGGGATACCGTCACCGTCACCGCCAGCCCGCGCTCCGCCCTGCCCAGCTGCTCGCTTTACCTTAATCACCGAGTGAAAAGACCGCCCTTAGCTCTTTGACTGCTCGCTAGCCAGCGCCTTGACCTGTCATTTGTCTCGCCCTGTCATCAAGCCTGGCCTCCTGCCTGCATCTGTCACTGACTGACGGTACTTATCCTCTGCCCTGCTTCCCGATCATCCATGCGGTATCTGTACCAAGTACACTACATACCCCCATCACCCAGAGAGGCCTCGTCGACGCCTGCCGGGCTATCTTCAGCCCAGAGCAGGGGACTTGAGTCCAACCCTTTTTGGTGTGCCGCCAACTCGACAGGGGGGCGACGTCCAAGCCCAGGGACGCAAAGACGCTTCAAGGACCAGGGGTCAAAACGGGGGGGCCGGGACCGGGAACAGGGGCATGCCTTCCCATGGGACGAGAGGACGCCACAGCATGGGATGGCATGCCGTGACATGGGGCCGTGTGGGTGCATCTGTGGATGTGAAGGGTTCACTTCCACTTCTTATTCAGGTTCACTCAGCTGGGTGCAACCACCCTCCATCCTCTCTGGCTGTCTCCGAGTCGCATTGGGGCCATTGGCAGTCCAGCTCATCGCTCATCGCTCACTCTCACCCTCACACCTAAATGCTCATGCTCATAGCCATGCTCATACTCACACCAGCCCACGCCCACCACTTGTTCTCCCCTCCCACTCCAGCGCCGCGCTGACTCTGATGATTCTGGAATCGACAGCAAAGAGGAGCCCGTCCGGTCTTTGGGCCCGTCCACCGTACGCACTCTCACGCTCACTATGCTCACGTCTGTCGATTCTTGCAGGACATCCGCGCCGCTTCTCAAAGTAGCATGCATACATACATACACCTGCCGCACGCTCTCTCAGCCGACTCAGTTCCCGTCTACCACAGTACCTGTTCGCAGAAAGCGATTGGTATATCAAGGATTCGTACTTCGTACCTTTTCGTCGGCGTCGTCAATGTCGTCTCGTCCTCCACCCTTCCCTGCGTCTCTCCTCCAGGATAATCTTCCCGGCCTGCATACGCAATGCATTATGCACTTGTTTCTGCACAGCTCTATGTTGCTCGCCCTCGCCCTCTCACGCTCTATTCTATCTGTACTTTTACAGCCCGAGCCCTAGCCTGCTCTCCGCCGCTTACCTTGCCTTAGCCTTGCTGGCTTGTCATGTCTTCCTGGTCTTGTCCACTCTGCCTGCCCTGCCCCTGGTCCCTGGAGACCCTACACGACACTCTCTCCCCTTTCTCTTCCCTCCTCTCAAACCCCAGCACCAAAAAAAAGAAAAGAGAAAAAGTCGCCAGAAAGGTAGACCCCCTTGCTCCCTTGGTCTCCCGATACCTCCACCCGAATATGATCTCCTCGCGGCTAACCCCTCTTCACCTTTCGTCCTGTGTCCCTGCCCTGCCGCCACCCCAGCGCCTTACTTACCGCACGACTTACACCCTCGTCGGATCCCAGAGTCTGCGATGAGGGTCGAGGAAACCAAATGAATACATCTTCCACCTCTCACCCCCCTCCCCTCCTGTCACTCGATCTTCTCACTCCTCCCGTCATTGTTTTTTTACCCTTTCTCTCAAGCCTCGTCTGTGCTCTTCCCAAGCCCCTGCCCAGACAGATCGATTATCTCGCCCTCCAGCCTTGGGAAAACTTGAGGAGATCCTTCCCGGCTTACCTTCTTCACGGGCCTGCCGTACCCTTCCTTATCTTGCCTGTCCTCCCCCGTTCAGTCTTAAAGCGGACAAGCCCTCTTCGATCTGCACTTCCGAATTCCGCTCCTCTACCACACCTACGCTCTCTCTCTCTCTCTCTCTCTCTCTCTCTCTCTCTCTCTCTCTCTCTCTCTCTCTCTTCGCACCTTTTCCTAACATCAGGCTGTCGGCCTCTCAAAACTCAGTCACTCTTTCACTCCTGCGGTGCCCGACTAAACTCCAGGCTTTGGGGGCGAGTCTGCGTCTCTCGTTATCTTGGCATCACCGCGTAGTTGAAACACATGCCACTTGTATTCCGCATTTCATGCTCGCTCCCAACACGTTCGTTTACCTCTGAAAGCACTCGGAGCGTCCAATATTCTACATCGACTTTCACCCACGTCGCAGCTAGCAGCCTCCAGCCATGGCGTACTATCCAAACTTCGGCCAATATGATTACTCGGCCTTCCCTCACTTCACTGGCCAGACGTACTATACAAACCCCTACGACTCCGATTTGCTTCACCGGCAGATGGCTATGATGCACAACCAAATGATGCCTGGCGTCGGGGGAAAGGGAACGGAAACAAAGCCCAGACTTGCCAAAGACGAGGTCGACAAGCTCGAGAGGGAATTCCAGAAGAACAACAAGCCCAACAGCAGCCTCAAAAAGCAGCTTGCTGAGGATATGAGGGTGGATATCGCAAGAATCAACGTATTTGGCAGCCTATTGATAAAGTCGGAGAGATGTGTACTGACACGTTCCAGAATTGGTTCCAAAACCGTCGAGCAAAGGCCAAGCAGGAGAGGAGGACGCGAGAAAACGAGGCACGCCGGAAGTCGGAGCAAGATGCAGAGGCCGCGACGAACAGTTCCGATACAGTCAAGGAGTACTATCCTTCCAACGACCAAGACGGAGACCTCCGCCCGTCTGCGGCCCCTTTCCCTCCACTCAACTCATCAGTTGAGACGTCATCAGTCTGCGAGAGTCCCTCCACCGAAGACGCCGACAACACCGCCAACGAATTGGAAGAGAAGCTGGAAGCTACTCCCGGGGGTCCCGGCTCGGATTATGCCTCACCGGAGTCCACCAGCTATCCCTCCCAAGAACCAACAATTAGCTATTCTTTGGCTGAGGACAACTTCTTTCCGGGCCACACCTGTGACTTTCCGTCCGCTCTGCCGGTGGACATGGCCGCTCAAACACCATGCCTCACAATCTCTATACCCAATCAGTTCAGCATACCGCAGATTGCCGACTCGGCAAGCGCTTCTTCACTCTCATCGTACCAGCATCTTTCTGGTTCTACCGACATGGACGGCTTGTCTGCTCACTTCATGACTAACATGTCGGATTCTGCTCAGGTTCATGTGAAGCAAGAGCAGTTCCAGAACGAAGAAATGAACAACTTCGATCAATTTTCTCCGGAGTCCATGACACAGTCTCCGCCAGAGATAACGACACCAGACTTCCGATTCAAGTCTCCCTCCGCAATCGACATTGCCAGCCGAAGGAACTCCAAGCGACCAGCACAGCTCGTCAGCTGCATGCGCAGCCAGTCGTACAATTTCTCAGGCCCCAAGACCGGAATCGAGATGCCCCGACGCATGGAAGCACCAAGCCCAATGCGCCGCGTCGCTTCTGCCACCGGCAACTTCCCCAGAGGAGTTCAGAAGGCAACCAGCGCCGGGCCACGATCGCCACTTTATTTTGATCGTAACCAGGAGAACCTCATCCTTTCAATGGCAGGCCACTCGCCCATCTCGCGGAGCTCGGTGGCGCCCCCTACGCCGAACACGCCGGTTGTGCCGACTCAACAGGACATGCGTGAGGCAACTGTCTCTTCTGTGTCGTCCGAGGAGGACAAGAGCTACGGCGTGCAGACCAACTTGACCGTTCCCCAGTACACGATGGACCCTACATTGAGGACGCCACCCGACACTCCCGGACTAGTGAACACCTCGGCCTCTCTGTTTCCCACGTACGACTTTTCAGTTTCGGACGATTCTCTGAACACTCCCAGCTTTGGTGGATTCGACCCTGAGTTCCCGATGCCGACAAACGTCCCCAGTTACGTTGCTCAGGGCTGTGGAAGCCAGCCGGTGACACCGTCCTTCCCACCCAACAACATGGGACCGGCTTTCTACGCGTCGTCGTACGGTGGTGGCAACACCGAGTACAACTGGTCAGACATGACGTCTACATCGGCGAAGCCATCACCGGAGCAGGCAAGGTCGAGACAGTTTCAGTTCACCAACATGACAGCACAAGATTTCCACGGAGAATGAATGACCACACCCTGCGCGGTCATTTACTCTCTGCATTGGCTTGACTGTGGTCAGTTGAGCTGTGTACAACAATCAGGCGTTCTGGCTCTGGGACATAGCGACTGCGGTTCATCTTCGGCGCGTCATTGGACTACGCAAGCCTTTTCCATCTTTAATCAGGCAACGATTTTCTTTCTGACGACACCTACAACTATACACATCCGCTGAAGAAACAATTTTATACTTAATGTAATGACATAGATATGGCTAATATCCTGCTGGCGGGGACGAGGACGGGGTCGGGGACGGGGATCCGAACACCATCAGGAAAGAACTCGGCACCCAAAAAGGTTGATTATACTACCTCGCGGCTCGGTTCACAAGGGTTGGGCAAACAGAGGGGTTAGGGGCATGCAAGCGGCGAACCAGGTCAGCACGCGAGGATGAATCATCCACGGTAAAGGGTGAAAGGAGGGCGGGCGCATTGTCGATCAGCGATGAGTACGGAATTAGGCCAGGTCAGACTCTGAGGTTATCAATACAAAAAGAATTGGTCACTCTCTAAGCGGTGCTTGGATGTGCAAGTGCCATGAATGTATTAGTTTTTCAGAACCTCGGCCTGCAACTGCAGTGCGGTGACGTCCGACATGAACGGGTGTTGCCAACGGCCTGCCGATTAGAAGACGACGAAACCAGCAACCAAGTCTTCAAAATTCCAGGTCCCGCTTACGCAAAGCGCCATTGTTCGGGGCACACGACATATCCAGGGATTTCCGGGTCCGTGGGTAAGATTAAGATTGGTTGGGTGAGATTGAAGGAAGGAAGTGAGTGAGGTTACAGCAGAGTTAACGTTTCCTCTCCAATCTCCATAGCTGGAACCCAATTGGTCCGAAACTGAACTACCCTCAGGTGTGAGAAACGACTGTGGGGAAATAAGACGGCGGTTGACCATCCGATCTGCAACGCCTTTCCTTGCAAGACACCGGCATTCCCTCCTTTTGGGCTTCAGCACCACAAGGCTATGGTCATGGTCATGTTTCTTTCTGGCTCGTGAGGAATGCGGATGACTGAGACTTAGGGCCTAGCAGCAGGCCGCCTTTCGACCTCTGTCGGCCTCGCCCCGACGCTGGAAGACATCTCATCTCCTCCCGCCTTGGCCCCACGTTCCGTTCCTGACCAACAACCTAAGTAAGCAAAGGTGGCGGGCGCATCTGACTGGCATGTTGAGAGGAAACGAAACGAAACGAAACGACAGAAAAGAGGACGGGAGAGACGTGCGGACCGGACTAAGGTAGTTCAACCAGTCAGACAACCAGCTTCCGGCTCCCACGCGCCTGGTACCTCAAGCAGCCGACGCTGAATTTAGGTACGTTACGTTAGTGTGGTCCTCTTCAGCGGTAAATGTTCTTCATTCCCCAGACCCCATACTTCAATATACGCTCTGTGTGTGGTGGAGGTAGATGCGGGGAAGTATGGGGTCT
>JAVHLU010000399.1:0-62464 GCA_036785755.1 Colletotrichum ledebouriae
TAGACTTTATAGTTATTAGATCTAGAAAGCTTAGGAAGCTATACTTTTAAATTAGATATTATAATAACTTTAGGAGTATAATATATAAGCTCTAATATAGTATAGAGATTATAATAGTAAGATAAGAGAGTTATATAGCTTAGTAGTATTAACTATAGCTTTATTATTAATATATATATATAGTTAAAACCCAGAGGTTATAGGTTTAACTTGTTATTATTCCTCCTCTTTTAGGGTCTTAAAGTAAATATTAAGTAGTAGTAGACCCTTTAATAGTTAGGATAACCAACGGTATATAGCTTATATTAGGCCTTAATCGTGAAGTAGTATAGATATAGGTAAACTAAGAGGTTTAAAAGCTTAGGGATAAATTATATAGGTAATTAGCTAAAGTAAGGTTAAATAGCTTAGCTAATATATTATCTCTTTTTATAGTAATAGAGGTATTAATAGTAGTATAATCGAGTATTTCAGGGTTCTAAATAGCTTTATATAGAAGGTATCGATCTTAAAGCTAGCAAACTAGTCCTACTAGTATCTCTAACTCTATATAGGGGGTATAAAGGCTATATCTATTAAAAGAATACCCTAAATAAGTAACCTTAAGGTAGAGTATAGGTTTGAGGTATTTATTATAGTTTTAAGGAGGTTAAATAGGTAAGAGGTTATTAAAAAGGTTTAAGCTAGGCTTATAACCTATAAGAATAGGTATATAAGTAGTAAAAGGGGTAGTAAAATAGCCTGAATAATAGATATTAATAGACTAAGTAATATAGTAATAAAAGCTAATAAATTTAAGCATAAGGAGGTATTTTCCCTGGAATTAATTGATAGTATTAATGATGTTATTATTAATGATATTATTAATGATAATGTTATTATTTCTAAGTTATAAATCCTACCCTCATGAAGTGAGGGGTAAGATATTCTAAAACGTAACTGCAAAGTAGTAGCTTATTAAGCAGAAATCGCGCTCGGATTACTATGTAGTCCGTGCGTAACTTCTGTATATTTATAGCTATAAAGCTAAGGATTATAAATATATATATATATATAAGGTTATTGCTATTATTAGAATCTATATAGATTTTTAAAGTGTTTATTCCATGAAGGAAATACTTTTATAGTTATTACTTTATGTTTTATAGTTATTAAAGTATTATTAAAGAGATATTATATAGGTATATAACTATATATACTATAGTTATTTATTAAGGTTCATATAAACCTTATAGGATTACTATAGAACTTTTAAGATATACCTTCGGTATTCTTACATATTTACTTAGTAATTTTATCTATTACTTTAAGTCTTTATAGAAATTTAATTTCGACTTTATTAAAAAGTTTAACTTAACTTTTCCTAAGATATTAAATATATTATTAATAGATATAGTATATAAATACTTAATATATACTATATTTTATTTTAAGGCCTCTAGCCACTGCATAGTGATTTTACCTGCTCAAGTGCAACAGACCTTCTAACTCCGCGCCTCCTGACAATACATAGCCTTCGGTCACGTGATCGTAATTGCCGACCACCTCTCCTAACCATAGCCGCACTTATACGTGCCCTACTAGATAGCCTCACGATCTTTAACTTCACATCGACAATAACGTGGTTAGGCGTGCCTCGCTCGGGCTTAGCGTATTTATATGCGGGGTCTAGTGCCGATATAGTTAAGGATTTGTCGTGGGTTGGATAAGGATAAGGATAAGGGAGAGGCATAAGGCCCTGCTCGCAGCAGAGCTTCTTATGCTTCTAGCTATAAGAACCTCTTAGGAAAGACCTCTCTAGTTAAGGAGTTACCTCTCGTATAGTAGCGTTCGTAGTACCTTTAGTACCTTACTAGAAGGTCGACCTTTTAGGTTAAGGAGTTATCTTATATAATAGCTTTTATAGCACCTTACTAGAAGGTTTAGCGAGGGCGTTGCCACGAGAGCCTTAGTAGCCTATTTAGCTCTAATATAATTAGCCCCGGTGCGGCGCGCGTCTAACTTTATATAGTGATATTTAGAGGGTTTACTTACGAGTAGTAAGAACGTATAGGGTTTTTTATATTATTTTCCTTAACTAGTAGAGGGTATAGGTTAAAATACCTATATAGTATTTCCCAAATTATGCCTGCGAACTAGGTGAATTTATTATAGTCTTTTTGCGAAGGGGCTGCGGCGTAATTCCGAGCTCAATATTTTATTTTAAATATATTTAAAATAAACTAGGAATAAATAAAAGTATTTTAAAAATATTCTTAAAAACTTAGAAATAATTATATTCTTTTTTTTAAAATATATTTAATAATGTTTTTAAAAACAATTTTAATATTATAATTATAGACTTTTAAGAACTTTATTAAGGAATACTAAAAAAAACGTTTTACTACTATTAATTATATAAATAAGGGATAAAATCGCCCCTTTATATAGAACTTAAGCTACTAAGAAACTACTAAAAAAAGTAAAGAATCCTCTATTTATATATAAAAAGTATCCTAGCTAGGTACCTTCCCTATCCCTTATTACTTATTTTTAACCTTAATTACCTCTTTATCTACCTCCTTAATAATTAGGATATAGGTATATAGTTAATTAATAATATAGTTACTAGCTATTTATATAGAAGCCTCGCAAGTACTTAATAAGAATTAGAATATATTTACATTATAATCTAGGTATATAGTAGAAATACTTACTTTATTATACTAATATATCTCTAATATTAGGGTAGTAAAAATAGCTCTAGACTAGGTAGTAATCCTCTCGCTTAGGGGGAGGGTACTCTCTACTATCCTAATTATAATAGAAATACTTCGTATTAGAGGCGAAGCTAGTAATAGCCTTTATCTAGGTAAGGTTAGCCTAAGTAGAAAACTAAGTTAGAATATATTCTTTCTCTATTATAGAAAGGAATAGGAAGACTTATTAAACTATCTACTTTTAGGATAATAATAAGTTTAGTTAAAATATAATAAGTTTAAATAGACTTATAGGGCGACCTAAGGGTAGTTATATAACCCTTACTAAGTATTTCTATTTAATAGTAGAGAGCTATAATAATAATAAGTAATTTAAATACTTAGATACTTTATAAATAATATACTAATAGCCTTAGTATTATCTACGCCTAATAAAGCACTACTTAATATTAGGACGACCTTAAGCTTATAATAGTTATAGAGGTATTTCTTTATTACTAACTAAGATAATAAGATAGTATCCTATAAGTAGTTAGGAAATAAAGCGAAAAACCTTCTAGTATAGTATATACTTATATAATAATATATAATACTATCTTTATTAAGGGTATAATAGTAAACCTCTCTTATATAAAGGTATACCTAGCCCTCTTTATTAGTCTTATAGGTTAGGAGATAGGGTTAGCGCTAGTTAGTCGCCCTATTCTTATACTAGAGGTATAGAGCTTATAGAAAAAAAAGTTAGAATAGAGTTAGAATATATTCTAATTATATTTAGAATATATTTAGAGGAGAAGATTAACTTACTAACGTTTTATAGTATAATAATATTATTACTATAATATATAGTAACTCGTTTAGAATATAATACTTAGGAGATAAAAAGTTAAAGCTTTATATAAGAGATTTTAGGGTTTAAAAAAAAAAATTTAGCCCCCTCTTAATATTATATACTACTAATTATAACTAGCCCTAAGCCCTTATATAAAAATTCCTCTATTATATTTAATAATTCTCTTCTTAATTATTCTATTTAAACTAAGTATATTTAACTATAATAATCTATATAACTAGATAGTATTTAAAAAATAATAGCTATACGACTAAATCGTATTTAAAATAAAAAAGGTAATATAACTCGAATCTATTCTTAAAATAATATCTATATATCTTAATTATATTCTAAAAATAATATCTACTTAATAGTAGGGTACTTCTATTATATCTAAATTATATTTAAGAAATATACTCTAAGTAACTAGATTATATTTAAAAAATATACTCTAAGTAACTAGATCGTATTTAAAAAATATACCCTAAGTAACTAGATTATATTTAAAAAATATACTCTAAGTAACTAGATTATATTTAAAAAATATACCCTAAGCGATCTAATTATATTTAAAAAAAAATACTCTAAATAACCTAATTATATTTAAAAAAAAATACTCTAAGTAACTAGATTATATTTAAAAAATATACTCTAAGCGACTAGATTATATTTAAAAAATATACTCTAAGTAACTAGATTATATTTAATTCCCTAAACTAATAGGATCTAATACGATAGCCCCTGCTAGCCCACACCTCATAGTCAGGTTAGGTCAGGTTTCGTGGTTAGGTTAGGTGAGGTAGGGGGGCAATGGTCGGTTGAGCTGTAGTCTCTAAGGACTACGGATCAGTTCGTAGCGGCAATTGCCCGGGAGGCGGTGATGGACCTTGGCGGCATTGCCCTTCCCGGCCAACTTCTAGAAAGCACGGACCAGATTTCACAGTGTTATTTCCAAGCTGCCGTTGGCTCTGTTGTCGGCTCGAGGCTTAGGTGACCTTGGCGCGGTACCTAACACAAGGCGACAGGGTGCCGCAGATTCCCGCAAAACGCATAGATTTGGCCAAGTCGCTCAGCCGTGGCCTCTGGACGTTTCCCACAAATCCGCAGCTTTGAATCATTTCCTGCACACTGTGTGGAGCCACAACTGCTTTCTTACTCCGTTTTCCCCCCAACATTCAATGGGGAAGTTCCTTCTCGACGGAAGGGGATCCCTGTGAGCCCTGAGAGACAGGGCCTACCCCCTGGGTCAGCGGCCTTTTCCTTTGAGTGGAGGGGACCCCACTGACAACAGGAGCAGACGCGAGAGAAGGAAATTCGAAGAAAGCCAGATCCCCACGGAAAAAAGGTAAGGGAGGGAAAATTTAGACAAGAAAATTTGCAGATTGGGGGACCAGTCCGGGCCTAGGGAACACAATTGTCTAACGGCAACATGAGTAGGGGGAAAAAAAGAAGAAGAAAGGGCTAACTGGAAAAGGGTCCAAGCAAGCAGAAAAAAGCCGCATCTCAATAAAACCCTACGCTCACTTGTTGCTTGCACCCGCAGTGCAGTGCAGCTCCTTTCCCATTGGTGCCCGTCTGGTTGACAGCTCTCAGCCTGCAGCTGGTGCAGCGCCTCTTTCGCCAAGATCCCTCAAATACCTTGAATTGCCAAGCCAAGCGACTTTCTCTCCCGTCCTTTGCATTTGCAGGTCTCTGAGGTTGAGTCTGAGTCTGAGCCTCTCTGTCTCTCTCTCGCGCGCGCGCGCGCACTGCTTTTCCTTTTTCGCCTGCCACCCGCGCCTAGGTACCTATCCCAGCTGGCATCCGGCATCTGGTATTGGCGACTTGTCCTGTTTCTTTTCCTGCAAGAATACACAAAGGGAGGACCCCCAGAAAACCACCTTACACCAGACACACCAATCGCACTCTATTTTCCCGCTGTTTCCCCCTTCGACACCCCCGTCCGTCTGTCCGCCTGACCAACGAAGACACTGCGGAAGAAGGGCATCAGAAACACACTTGCTGGAGTACGACTACTGCGTTATCTGCAATTCATTCCACGACCTCTTCCGGCATAACGCCCATATACCCGCCCGCCCATCAAATCACCCATCAATCAAGCAAGTTGCATTCACTCGGCGTCGTCCACTCATTCTCCTCTTCTCAGTCCACGTTCTGCTGCTACGAAAGCAACTCTTGCTTGGACAGGGACAGACAGTCAGTCAGACAGCAAAAGACCTGGACAAACCAAAGACACCAGAGGCACCGGAGAGCTGTCTGTTAGTCAACTGCTGCCACACCCACCATCAATTGACACATACACCACGCACCACACCCACCCGACCACGCTTCCCGAAGCAACGGCAGCACCAGAGAGGCGGTAAACAAACTCGCCTGGCCTTGACACACCTAGAAGAAAAAGCTGGCAAGCCGGCCGAGTGACCTCCTCCACTAGTCGTGGCCTCCATCCGTACCCGTCGCCACTCCCACCTCCTTCGCTGGTCCTTTCTTTTAGGTCCTGGCACCGTCAGGTTTCCCCGGCAAATACGTATCGATCTGCCCCTACCTCGAAGTCGACCAACTCCCAGACTTACTGCCTTACCTCTACGCTCCCTTCTGTCCCTCCGACCAGAAAAGAGCCCAAGCCCTCAGCCTCCGAGCATCCTAAATTCATCCCACGTTCATCCCCGAACACGCCAAGAACAATCCGGAACCTGGCAAACTTCTTCCAACCCGTCCGAGCCTCTATCCCAGTGCACAGCACTCTACTGCCCACGCCCGTTGCTCGATTATCCTCACCTATTTCCTCTCCCATACGCCCAACCATTCCTGACCATATTCACTCTATCCTTCCCTGCGCCACGCTAGGCCCGACGTCATCTGCTCGCCCATGACACAGTCATCCTGGTGCTAGCAGCCACGCCCTCGCCGCCCTTTCATTTGGGATCTACTCCAGTACACACCAATTCTCATTTTGTACACCCAGGACCCTGAATCGACCTGTTGGTATCCCCCAACCACGCCTCACATTGAGGCAACGCCCGGTCATCCTATAATCTCCCTCAACTGACACTACTACTTCAGAACAACATTTCCTCGACGATGTTCATCGCCTTATAGCCCTACGGTCCCTAGGGACACGACTTGGTCAGCAGCAATTGTCTTCCGAGACGATCACTTAGGTTGCACGTCCTCTTGAGGACACCCGCTCTACAACAACCAGAACAACAAAACAGTATTCTACCCTACGAGAGCCGCTTGTCGCGAACTACTACCTCTGCGAGCTATTTACTACATCCTTCTTACGAAGTCGACCTTCGACCGGTTACGCCTACTTGCCGCGTCGTTGAACGACTTGGCCTGGTTTTCCACCTAAACAATTAGAGCACAGAGCCCGATTTACCCCTGCCATCAACTCTGGACCGACATCACTCACCCAAAATGACGCACAGCACAACCCACGACACTGCGACCTCAAACGTTCTGGCCTGGTCCACACATTGCGCAAACATGCCCGCCATGATCGAAGACGAGACCGCCGACGTTGACGAGCCTCCGGATACGCGGTTGCCCATCTCTCCCATGAGCAGCATGTTCAAGCGGAACCCCGTCCGACGAACTACCGTAGAGCACAACACCTCCCTCCTCACAAAGGCACTTCACAGTCCCTCCGAGGATGAGGACCCCGAAGCTCGTCCTGGCATGTCCTTCTTCGCCCGCCGCCGGTCTATGGCCAGCAACGTCAGCCTGGCCTCTACTGCCGACCTGACGAGTGACACTGGCCTCACCAGCCCTTCCCGCGCCAACACCCCTAGCCCGCCCATTCCTGAGATGCGGTTCCTGCACCTCAACGACGAGCCTCAGAAGTTTGCTCTGCAAGCTCCTGCTCCCTGCCTCCAGGCGCCTGCTACTGAGCTTCCCAAGAAGCGATGCATACAGTTCGCCTGCGCTGCGAAGCCCAAGCCTGCCGAGCCCATTCAGGCGCAGCCCATGGTTAAGGCCCCTTCCGCCCAAGACGCTCAGCGCAAGCCATGCATCAAGTTTGCCTGCCCTGTTCCTCAGCGTCCTGCCTCGACGCAGAACACGCCTCCCGAGCGAATGGAGATGGCCGCTGAGCGCCTTCAGCCTTCTGCCCTCAGACAGAGCTCTCCGGCTACCGTTCGCAAATCCCGCTCGCGTTCCCCGCGACCCACTCTTGCCCCTCCTCGTTCTGTGGCCGACGTCAAGTCTCCAACAGGAAAGAAGTACATCACTGCAAACGACAACGACCTCCAAAACGAATCATCTCACTTCCACGAGTTTGCCAGCGATATTCCCCGTGAGGACGATTGGATTCGCCAGGCTCTCAACCAGCAGGGTCGCCGCATCACTGTTGACGACACCCTCCAGAAGGAGAATGCCATCCGCAAGCTCGCGATTGAAGCCGAAGAGGAGGCCGAGCAAGAGGAGGAAGATGACTTGGAGACGGCTATTGACGATGACGAAGAGAACGACGCCGATGAACAAGACGAAGACGATGAAGATGAGCAGGACGAGGAGGACGACGAAGACGATGAGGATGAGGATGACGATAACTCGGATGGTTACAAGACTGATGAGGAGACTGGATTCGCCGACTCTGATGAAGAGGAGGATGAAGACGATGATCTTCGCCTGTGGACTCCTGGTCGCTCCACCATCCAGAACAATGACACCACTCCTATCGCTCGCCGCCCTTCCCTGCCCGAGCAGCTTTCCGACTCTTCCATCGCCTCCCGGAATAGCCTGCGTGCCCGTCGTCTCAAGGCCCAGCGCATCAAGATTCGCCCTGGTACCCCTGAGCTTCCTGACAGCACTGACTTCGTCTGTGGTACACTCGACGAGGACCGTCCCATGGAGGATGCTTACATCTCGTGCCTGGCAGCTCGCAGACGCGAGAAGCTCCAACTCATCCCCCAGGATATCGACCCTAGCTTCCCTGCTTCGGACCCCGAGGATGAGGGTGACGAGGAGATCTACAACCCGGTTCACCACAGCAGCGACGATGAGATGTTCCTACATGGCAAGATGGATGACTTGCACCATGAGCGGGACAGGCGGGGCCGTAAGAAGTCGGAGCACGCCTCCCCCAAGCGGTTCCGGTCCCCGCCTCCCATGAAGCGCCGCGCCTCCCCTGCTCCCAAGGCCCGTCGTCTCTTCGATGGTCCTTCTCCCCGGCGCCTCCGGACACCCCCTCCCCAGACTCTGAAGTCTCCTCCTGCTTCCCCTCGCAATGTCCAAGGTGCCATCACTTTCAAGACCTTGGCCTGTCGCCCTGGTCTCACTGTCACCAAGTCTCTTCCCCGTCCCCCTTCGATGTTCCCTCACACGGGTAAGGCGCGTAAATCCAAAGCCCCTGCCAGCGATATTCACGTTCGTGGCGCCATTGACATTGTCAAAGGGCTGGAGAGAAAGCGACAACGTCGCAAGGAGAAGTTTTATCAAAAGTACTGCAACCGCGCTCGCAAGGGACAAATCCCAGAGCGCAAGCCACAGCGCGGTCTCGGCTGTGAGCGTATGAGAGAACTAGGTCTACTTATGGCCGGCAAAATATACCAGGGCAACTACGTTCTCTCTATCTAGTTATCAACGACATATTTTTCATAGGGTGAGGGCTTTTTATTGGCATTTACGATACAGCAAGAGCAGAAAGGTTTTGCTCGGCGTCTAGCATTGGGCGGTGCATCGCACGGGAGTGGGCTTTATGACATGAATGATACTATTTCATGTCCTATGGACTGTACATATCTTTACACTGGAGCTAACTCGACAAACGAGGCTCTGTATATTTCCTTTGCTTCATTTTTTCTTTATCATCATGATTAGGAGTCCAGCGGTACTGGACGGAGCACGAATACCCCTGGAATAGCGTGTCTGAAGGCTTGTATGATTGTCAAACGAACACATAGCATTAGGGAGCCTGATCAACTGCATTCCTGCGATATATCGCAGATCTCCACCGTTTCATAGTTTTGCAAACCTTGTGGAATCGTCTAGCAACGTGCCATCCTGATTAGAGTAAATGCGGATTGTCAAATGCAAAACTGATTTTTTTTGTGGTTAATGGTACACAACGTCAGGAGTGAGTGCTGTCTCCTTTTAAGTTTGATGTGAATTAGGATGGCATTGTGAACCACGACTGCATTCACTGAGGATTCGGTTCGGCGACGTGTAGGTGGCAATGATACCGCAACGTGGTTATTACACATCAACCAACTATTTGTGTAAGCAGGGTCCCTTGGTTCTCTCATCCAGAAATCTAGCCCTGCTTGAATTCCAGAAACCTCGACACGGCGTGAATTCTCAGCCCATCGAAGACCGTAAGTGAGTCCCATCTTGACGCAGCAACATTTGCACCTTCTGGGATGACACAGCGGAGTATCTCCGACAGTAAGGTAAGGTAGTGAGTGGCCCAACATTTCAGGCAGCTCGAAGCACCTCAGTATCAGCACTGACCACTAGCAACCCGACAGCCCAGCGCAGAGCAACAGCACGGAGGTGGACTCCACTTCACCTGCCCCAACTGCTGATAGCCCAGTCCAGCCAGCTAGCTACCTTAGGTAGCCAGCAAGAACACTGAGCACCGTCCGCCGCCTCGTCTTGGGAGCAAAAGTCCGACCAACGAAACCACCCGGACATCAACTTACCTATCTACTCCACCGCATCCACGAACTACCCTCAATATACATACAATAAACTTGATCTTTCGTCGTCAAGATGTGGATTATTGATTGGTGTATGTACTCGATTTCCTCAGTCTGCCTCGAGCCCTGGCTGCGCGGACTCGCCGCCGCAGTCTCTGAGCCAAACATTCATCCCTGGTAGAACAGCAGCACATGGACTGACTTGTGTCGTATCGTAGTCTACAACGTCCTCTCGAGCCTCGGTCTGCTCAACAAGCACGCTAAGCTGCTCTTCCTCGGTCTCGACAATGCCGGAAAGACGACTCTGCTGCACATGCTGAAGGTACGATAGCCTCCGGCCTCCAGCCCTGACTCCATACATGCCACCTTTCGCCCGGCGGATGCCGGTTGCGCCGATAACGAGATTCTATACGGATGCAGAGTCAACGAGCGGACCGCAGCTGACGTTTGTGACTAGAACGACCGCGTTGCCATCCTTCAGCCTACTCTTCACCCTAGTGAGTATCTCCCTATCCCATCGACGTTGACGGTGCGACGGGAAGCCGTGCGCACGTGTCCTTCGACTGCCGATAGTATATGCTAATTACCTCTGCGTCCACAGCCTCGGAAGAGCTTGCCATCGGCAACGTGCGATTCACGACCTTCGATCTCGGCGGCCACCAGCAGGCTCGCCGCCTGTGGAAGGACTACTTCCCCGAAGTCAACGGAATCGTCTTCCTTGTCGACGCAAAGGACCACGAGCGCTTCACCGAGGCCAAGGCTGAGCTCGATGCCCTTCTGTCCATGGAGGAGCTGGCCAAGGTTCCCTTCGTGATCCTCGGTAACAAGATTGACCACCCTGACGCTATTTCCGAGGAGGAGCTGCGTCACCAGCTCGGAATGTACCAGACGACTGGTAAGGGCAAGGTGCCTTTGGAGGGTATCCGGCCGATTGAGGTTTTCATGTGCTCGGTTGTCCTCAGACAAGGTGAGCTCGGCTATTGTGATAATACACTTGGGAAACAGTTTATTGATGCTGTGAACAGGTTACGGAGACGGCATCCGGTGGCTGTCTCAGTACGTCTAAGCACGAGATTGACTGCTCTTTGAAGAGTTGTTGAGGCGGTGTTTATGGCGGAGACGGGGCAATCACAGGCGATTGGCAAGAGCGACAAGATGACAAGAAACGTCTGCATGGGAACGGACTCACGGCGCCACGTCTACGATGTTTCGATCTAAAGTCAAAGGGGCGGAGTGCTCGTCCTCGGCCCCTTTCGAACCTGATATCCTCGGGAAATGAAAGTGCGTAATGGGACTGACTTGCTACACTTTGGGAGAGCTGTGCACGGGGAAAGTAGTTGACAGCCAGGCGCGGAATTCACTCTTCAAGCCTTGGGCGGGCAGTCAGTCAATCAAACACTAGGCAGTATGTACGCTTGCTAGGGTAGAATATTCACTAGGGCCCGGGGGCTTGGAATCTGGTTGTTGTGTTTCAATCTTTAGCCTGCTGTGGTAGTTTTGCATCAACAACAATGAAATCATCACCAGCACCAATTCTCGGAAAAAACATCGTGAGCAATGCTACGCAGCACGCATTGCAATTCGGAGGAATAAACAACGTAATGCCCAAACCGACTCTCCCACAATACCACTGTGCCGCCCTATCATGGTGATCCCAGCAGAGAGGTGATGTAACCGAGGCCACCGTGTCAGCAGCTGCTCGTAGGTTCGTGTCAATACTTCAATGTGGCATTTTAACATTCGCAAGCCACAGCCAAGGTTCTCGATTAACTGTGACGAATGAGTAGCCGGCTTTGTGGCCGTGTGCAGATGGGAAACAGCATGGCTTATTGAAGTTGTCGGTTCAGCCTCCGTTGATCATTGTCGTCGTCCCGCCCCGCCGATGGCCGTCGCCGTCGATCTTAGCTGAGCTCATTAGATTCTGCAAATACCCCAGTGGACCAACCATGATCGAGCGCGGACATGGTTAGGTAAGGTAATATTTGCAGAGAAAAGGGTCCAGTTTGCCGAGGAGGCGCGCAGGCATCTAAGACCACCGCCCGCCGCTCATCGCAACTTTGTGCGCAGACAGTACGGAACTTGACATTGGATCGCATCAGTAAACGTCGTTGGCAGTGCGGAGTGCCATCAACGTCCCGAGGTCCGCCTTACTCGTCGACCGTCTTATGTAAGGCTTCCATCGAAAGCTACATGTGCTTGTCATTCACTCCCGAAACCCTGCAATGCTGTGTCTGGCAGATAACCGCTCGGAAGGTATAGAACAGACGGTCATCGGTTAGCCATCATTCGTGGTCTTTTTTTGTTCTGTTTCCAATTACAGGCGCATCGCCCACTGAAGAAACGCCCCTCCCCCTCTAAGGTTCTACCCGTTCATCAGCGCGCTGGACAATCTGCTCCAATCCAACCAGAAAAGAGGGAGAAAGAGCCGAATAGCCAGCCCACTGCGAAGAAAGTACTGGGGAAACAACTGCAGCGAGACCCCAGGGGGAGAGAGAAGCCTCCACCCGCCCCCCAACGAAATCCAGTTCGAGCTACTATTACCGACGTCATCCGACCCGTGGCATCACGGGCGCATTCCCTAGGAAGGGAGACGCGCGATCTGTACAGCATCTGGGCATCCGACGAACAAACCACTCCCCGGAATCCCGAACAGTCAGCTTCGCAGCCTTTCCCAACAAACGCGCTGAAATCACCTGTAACTGACCTCTTTTGGGCATTATCGCTTACTATCTCAAGAGGAAGGGAAAACAAACGTCGTCTCACAATTCGAATTGCCACAACATCTCTCTTTTTTTTTTTTAGAGAAGGCTGTCTGGTGATTGATTTGACTTTTTCTACATCACGCCCCTTTTCTTCTTCTTCTCCCTACTGTTCATCCTTTTTTTAGACTTTCTGTCCGCAATACCATGGGCCTGGACCTCCTGAACACCTCAGCCTGCAGACATGACTGAACATTCCCGAGAACCACGAGAACATCCCCGGGTCACCTTCGCCTCGACCGGTCCCAGCAGCAGCAACAACTACAACACCGACAGCTACGGCTTCCCGCCGGAGTCCTTCAGCAGTGAGGGCCTCCCCGACTTCGACGCAAATTTCCTCAGCGATGCCGACCTGGAGGCCTTCGTGCAAGCGTTGCATGCACCGGATCCCTTACAATCCCCCGCCGATGAGACGACGTCGCTGCGGTCGCCGGGGTTGAGGAATAACTCGTCGCTCGACGTCACGAAACGCGGCAGTATTCACGAGGATGACAAGGAGGATCCCCAGGCCGTAGCAGCTGCGGCGGCTGCCGCCGCCGGGGACGTGGCTGCGCCTATGCTGAACGGCCACGGCCACGGCCACGCGAGTCAGCCGAACATGTTCATCACCGCGCAGAACGACTGG
Source organism: Colletotrichum ledebouriae (assembly GCA_036785755.1). NCBI lineage: Eukaryota > Fungi > Ascomycota > Sordariomycetes > Glomerellales > Glomerellaceae > Colletotrichum > Colletotrichum ledebouriae. The sequence goes on from JAVHLU010000399.1 coordinate 13,557, forward strand.
GCGCCGGTGAACCAGAAGATTTTGAAGAGAGGTTCGAAGAGGAGAAGGAATCGCGCCAAGGGAGCTGCGGAGGCTCTGCTTGGTACGAGGACGAAGGACGAGACTCGGGAGGGCATATTCTACGCTCTCCTGAAGTGGCCGATGCTTTTCTTCGTCGGTGCCTGGCTTGCCGGGCTGGCTTTGACGTACCTCTATACGAGGTTATACATCTGGTTCTACGAGCACTTTGTCACTTGGCGCGGAACGAGAGAGAGGCTCAGGAGGAGTATGCGGCGGACGAATAACTACCGTGACTGGGTTGTTGCGGCCAAGGAGCTGGATAGCTACCTCGATCGACAGCGTTGGAAGGAAGAGAATGATTTCGCGTACTACGATTCGAAGACGGTGAAGAGGGTTTGGGAGCAGATGAGGACATGTCGACAGAGGGCTGAGGCTCAGGAGAACGGCGAGGGAGACGCGAAGAATGCCAAGGCCGTTGAGGAGCTTCATGCGCTTTTGTCGGCTTGCGTCAAGAGCAACTTTGTTGGCGTTGAAAATCCCAGGTTGTATAGCCAGACGTACTATGGGACCAAGAATTTGGTGCAAAACTTTGTCGATGAAGGTAAGTTTTTGGAATCTGGTTCAGGGATTGATGCTAATAGCACACAGTTGAGAGAAGCATCAAGTTCGTTTTGAGTACGAAGCAACTCACAATGGAGGAGAAGAGGGGCATTTTTAAAGGAATGTATGCCAACTACGGTCGAACGGCACTCTGTCTGTCTGGCGGCGCAGCTTTCGCCTACTACCACTTCGGCGTGATCAAAGCCCTCCTCGAAGCAGATCTCCTACCGGATGTCATTACCGGAACCAGTGGCGGCGCGCTTGTTGCCGCGCTCGTGGCCACACGCACCGACGACGAGCTGGAGAAGCTTCTCGTTCCGGCGCTCGCTGGCAAGATTACAGCTTGTCGCGAGAACTTCTTGACTTGGATCCCGCGCTGGTGGAAGACGGGTGCGAGGTTCGATTCTGTTGACTGGGCGAGGCAGTGTAGCTGGTGGACTCGGGGCTCCATGACGTTCCGCGAAGCGTACGAGAGGACCGGGAGGATTCTCAACGTCTCTTGCGTGCCTGCGGATCCGCACTCGCCTACGATCCTGTGCAACTATCTCACCTCCCCCGACTGCGTCATCTGGTCTGCCGTTCTCGCATCGGCTGCCGTCCCTGGAATCCTGAACCCTGTCGTGCTGATGATGAAGCAGCGTGACGGGACTTTGGTGCCGTATTCATTTGGACACAAGTGGAAGGATGGAAGTCTGCGGACGGATATCCCCATCAAGGCACTCAATTTGCACTTCAACGTCAACTTCACTATCGTGAGCCAGGTCAACCCGCATATCAACCTCTTCTTCTTCTCGTCGAGAGGCAGCGTGGGCCATCCAGTCACCCATCGCAAGGGTAAGGGGTGGAGGGGCGGATACGTCATGTCGGCCGTCGAGCACTATCTCAAGCTCGACATGACCAAGTGGCTCAAGTTCATCAGACACGCTGAGCTGCTCCCCAGACCGCTCGGCCAGGACTGGAGCCAGCTATTCCTGCAGCAGTTCTCGGGCACCATCACGATCTGGCCCAAGAGCGTCCCGTCGGACTTTTACCACATCCTCTCCGACCCGGATCCTCCGAGGCTGGCGAGAATGATCCATGAGGGCCAGCAACGCGGCTTCCCCATCTTGAAGTTTGTGAGCAACAGGCTGAAGGTGGAGCGGGTCATCGAGCAGGGCAGGCGGGAGACGAGGCCGTGGATTCGCAGAGGCAGCATCGAGACTATTCTCAGCGAGGACGATTTGAGGAGTCTGTTGATTAGCGGGGTGACTGACGGCGAGGAAGATACAACGGATGCGGAGGGGGAGACGTTGTTGGAGAATGAGGAGGCTGTCGTTGATGAGGAGGACGAGGTGCCTGAGAAGAGTAGAATGTTGGATTATTAAAAGTGCGATGCAGAGAGACGAGTGTATTTGGGATTGGGATTGTGTAGCATAGCTTGGCGCTTCCAAAATGCCCAGGGGAATTGGCTTTATCACTAGTTTGGTTGCCTTGTTTAGCGATCTTGAGTGAAGGTGGATTTCTCGCTTTTGTGTTTATTGAGTTGTTGGTCTATGTCTTGCTGAAAATAGTATTGTTTTCAGTTGTACCTCAAAGGAGCACCGCATGGTGCGGTAAGCGTTGCTGAAAGTTGTGACCTCATGAAGTTTGAACAGAGATGATCCTTTTATCTCCAGTGCTGGTGAAAGCATGTATAAAGGATCTATTTGCCGTTCAGCAAGATGAGCCAGTGGCGGACGTCCAGCATCTATTCCGCCTTTTTGGAGAATCTAAAAGTCACCTGGCAAAGATGTGTGGTGATATTGGAGTTGGAGTGATTAAATGTCTATCTTACACGTTGCAATATCTTTGGGGGAGAATGTTGCTAAGGGAATACTTAGCAACTAAAGGCAAACGACGAAGACAACGACTGACAAAGAAAGTGCAGGGCTCGGTCATGAGTCTCTTACTTCAGCATACAATAACGCTGGTTTATAGTGTGATGCCCCCCTAGAACATATGCTTGATGACTGGTTTTTTTCTTATAAGTTTTTACTTTCCCACCCTCTTGATATATTTATTTTAGACGCCTTAATACTTATATACCTAGGTGATAACTTAGCGTATATATTGCTAAACCCCTATCTATGTATTTATGTCCAGGTAAGGTAGTCTTTAAATGTAATATGTTTTTTTTTAACCAAAACGAATATTCCACGGCAAAATCATATAGGCGCCCGCTCAAATGATATTCTAGCAGGCCCTTAGCTCCACTAGTTTCAGATTCATTTTGTTGTGTTTACCATGTTTGTTGTGTGGGTTGATAGTTGTGGAATCTTTCTAGCCCAGGGTTCTGGCAGTGAGGCAGGAGTCAATTTGAGAACACTTATGTGGTATGGAATAGATGGAAAGATTGCGACAGTTCCTAGTAACATTTCGTGTAAGCCAGGAGGTATGACTATGGCATATTCCGAAATAATACTGTTGGGCGACTAAATCTAGGATCCTTCCCTCACTACGCCAATGATGTCGCCATCTTTTGTCTAATGGTGTCCTTGTGTGACAAGTCCCGGACACCTGTAGTAGTGCCCTAGGCGAAGGCTTACAAGGTGCTCACAGAGGCTTTAGACCATGCCAGTTCAGTCGATGCCAGAAATACCTGAAAACTTAGATACGGAAGACAGTCCATCGTCAACGAGGAACTAAGTGAACTATGCTAGACTACGAGCAGCGCCGGTGCAAGCACAAGTATGCCGCCACTACAAGTCCTGCATTCGACGGATTACTTTCCCATTGAGTCGCACAGAAGGTATATAAGAAAAGGCGCTTTTGCATGGTCGGGAGTCCTTAGAAATTGTCTTTGGCGCTAAGATGCTTCTCGAATATGGGAAAGACAGGTCATTGTCGATGTGTGGGACTACGGTTGGACAACATAATTTGAGGTTTGGGTCAGTAAGTTGGTAGGTTAACATCGTCATTTGTTAACTTCGTTGGCGCTGATGTATTGTGCGAGCAACATCTGAGAAGCGAAAGAGCTCAAGGACAACACGAAGAACGAGGCGTCGGTTGTGATGCTTCTCATTGTTTACAGTAAGAGCGGTTGGGAGGAAAGTGTGGAAAGTGAAGAATTGAAGCCATGCATGCCCGTTGAGTGGCTTGGTTGCATTGAGACATGCTTCTTTGGAGCCGAGGCGTCAGAATATCCAATTTGTTCAATTGCTATAGGAAGAGGCAGTCTACGATACATCTGAGTCAATGAGCGCAAAAACAAGAAGAGACGTTGGAATATCTGACTTCCGGGCCTTATCTTCGGCAGATTTCCAGCAGCTATTCTTAGGTGCAACTCGGACGAATGATGGCGAGTCGGATACCTTGACGAAGGAAAAACCTGAGGTACCTTACCTGGCTTACCTTGGATAGTGGGCCTTTCGGAGCTAGCCAACAACCTGGAAGCTCAAAACGGCCAGGTGCAACTGTCCAAGTTGGGGGAAGGACAGATAATCCATTCGCCGGGTCGGGGGCGAAAGCAGCCAGGTAAGAGCCACTGGTGGGGCGCGCAAGACGCACTGACTGGACACTGAGCCATACCCCCGTCTCCGGACACTACTACCGCTATTTCGAGGCCACGATTGTCAAAAGAAAGTAACTGACTGACCCGAGATTCCAGAGTCCCCTACACAGCACCCAAGCCACAGAGCTGCCTGTTGTTCATTCCCAGGGTTTCTGTATTATTTTTTTCGTCCTTTGCTGAGCTATTCTTGGCCCGTATCGACACGACTCTTTTTATCCCGTGCCGGCTACGCTGCTCGTTCGTTCTCCTACTCCAACTTGCGCAACACATAATCTCACTCTTTGACGTGGCATCTTCCGCACGAGAACATCACCACCTGGCTGCTGCCCCAATCTCGCCCTCGCCCACGCATTCCAGAGCTCTCGAGCTCGCCACGTCGTCAAGATGAGTTCCGACTACTCCTACGACGCGGAGGCGCAATTCTACCCTTTCTTCATTCTCGCCATTACCAGCATCATCACGCTGCCCCTCGGCTACACACTCGTCTTCCCCTCCAAGGACATCGAAGCGAAAGCCCCGCGCGTTCAGAGCGACTACAAGCCCGAACATGTCGACCTGATCGAAGCGCAGCGAAAGGCGCACCAGAAGAAGCAGCGCCGCATCGTGCGCGTCATCTTTGTCCTTCTCGGCCTGGCCCTCATGGCTGGCATGGTCTACCTCATCATCCACGTCCAGACCGTGACCCCCAAGATCTGGAACCCTTACGACATCCTCGGCATCTCTGATGTACGTCTTCTCAATTGAAGCATAATGTTTCGTGTGCTGACACTTGGCTAGTCTGCCGACGAAAGGCAAATTAAGAAAGTCTACAGAAAACTCTCCCAAAGACTGCACCCCGACAAGGTCAAGCCCGATCCGGCCAAGAACGAGACCATCGAATCCCTGAATGCCGCCTACGTCGAGATTTCCAAGGCTTACCAGGCGCTCACCGACGAGGACGTTCGCAACAACTACATTCAATATGGTCACCCTGACGGAAAGCAGAGCTTCAGCATTGGCATTGCGCTTCCCCAGTTTATGATTTCAGACGGCAACGGCAAATACGTTGTTCTCGCCTATACCCTACTCCTTGGTGTTCTCCTGCCCTACATGGTAGGTTCCTGGTGGTATGGCACCCAGCGCATGTCCAAGGATGGCGTGCTTATGGAGAGCGCCAACAATCTGTTCCGGGCGTACGACGACAACGTCGACGAGGGTGGTGTCATTACTGCTCTCAGCAGCGGCAAAGAGTTCGAGGCCGTGCTGAAGGGCGACAAGGCCGAGTCTGGCCTCTCCAAGCTTGAGTCCAAGCTCTTGGTCAACGCTGAGAAGGCAGGCCTCTCTCAGAAGGATAAGCAAGCCCTGGAAGACCTCGATAGTGGTGTGCGCCGCAAGGCTCTGGCGCTTTTGTGGTCTTACGTCGGTCGCATCGAGCTTGAAGATGATGCCCTTAACAGCGCCAAGTACGAAGTCGCCCCTCTCGCCCACGGCCTTACCAAGTCGTTCTCTGCCATTGCTCAAGCATATGGAAGCACCGGTCCGATTCTTGCTGCCTACTCAACTAGCCAGCACCTGATCCAGGCTCTGCCTCCCAAGTCTTCGCCCCTTCTTCAGCTTCCTCACTTCACCCAGGAAATCGTTCGCGCGGTTGAGGGCGGCGACGAGAAGGTTCACGTCTCCCTCCAGCAATTTATGGATCTTCCCGACAACCTGCGCAGAAATCTCACAGTGCGCAAGGGCCTCCTTTCCGAGGACCAGTACAAGTCTGTAGTCAGTGTCGCTCGTCAGCTTCCTCAACTCCGAGTCGCCAAGGCTTTCTTCAAGGTCACCGGCGAGCGCTTCATCATCCCTTCCTCCCTCGTCACTCTGGTGGTCAAGGGCCGCATCATCCCCCCTGGAAGCGAAAACGTACCGGATATCAACGAACTGGATCTGGAAGACATCGACCCTGCGGAAGACGACCTCGAGGCTTTCCTGGGCCGCAAGAAGACGACTAAGGGTCCTGACGGCAAGTCCATTCCCGTCGACGACAAGCCGATCCTGCCTCCTCTCGCCCACGCCCCTTACTTCGCTCGTGATCACGCTCCCAAGTGGTATGTCTTCTTAACCGACTCCAAGCAGGGCAAGATGGCCGTGCCTCCCTTCACCTTCACCCAGTTCGATCAGCCCATCTTCGGTGAGGACGGCAAGCCCACGTTCAACATGCAGACACTCAAGGCCCAGTTCGCCGCGCCTCCCCAAGCCGGTCACTACACTTTCGTCATGCACGTCGTGTGCGACAGCTACGTTGGCTTCGACACCAAGATGGAGGTAACCTTGGTGGTTGAGGAAGCAAACAAGGCTGCCGCCATGGCCGCCGAGGACGAGATCAGCGAGCCCGAGGAGGGTAAGTCAAGCCAGTTTCCCAATGACGATAAGCTGAACGCTAACAATGCAGCAGACTCGATAGCCGGTCAGATGCAAGCCCTCAAAGGCGGAAGCGTACCCGGGGCCACCAAGCCCCGCAGGAAAGCGGCCGAAGAGGACTCGGACGAGGAGAGCGGCACCGACGACGACATTGAAGATGACACAAGCGAGACAAACACGGATACCGAGGACGAGTCATAATGGGGGCCTCCTTCCGTCGTGGACGGGCCGTGTATGAAGATGTGCAATTGTAGTAAAAAGAAAAGAGAGAACGAACAGGGAGTGGTAGGAACTGGCAAACAATATACCCCAAGTCACACAACATTAAGACACATTCTCACCTCCCACTAATGTGGCTGGGCTTGACGCTCGGCGGTTCACGTTCACGGCGTTGGTGTACAATGGATCGGAGAGTAGAACAGGTTTGTGTTCGGCAAGAGCAATTAGTTGTACTAGTAGAGAGGATACATGTGTCGACCAAGTTGACATGGTCTTGTGCATGAGGGTGCTCCGCGCCGACCGAAGCGTACATAGATACCGGCGTTCTTCGGGCAGTTAGTTCAGTTATATGGGACAGACAGCTTAGTGGGTTTTGGTTTAGTTCATGAGCGATTTTTCTGCAACTTCGTCTTCCGCAGCACAATGTACTCTTTTAAACGTACCTTGAAGTAAGATGTACACGAGCTGGTCACTTGAAATGCTGTTTTCATATTGCATCGACAGCACCGAGCAGGTGATGGTTATCGCTGCGTATTTTTGTACATGACCAATGAATCAGCCACCCACGAAGGTTTTGGGTAGGAGAACGCCCGTATCGCCGCCTCCTGAAGATGCAACAAAAATCAATCATGTACAATGAATCCCTCCTCGTGTCCATATTTGCTCCTCCTCCTTCCTCCGTGAGCATCCGGGTATTTGTTTGTAAAGTGATTACGCCCCGCCGCCTGCCACCCTACCTGCAAGCTCTTTCAGAAAACTAACCCATTTGCGCCACCCTTCCCCACCGACCACAGACTCCAATTTCACTCACTAAGCGCCTGGAGTGCCTGCGTCAGGGGGACGACGCGCAGGCTTCGACCACGCTTCAGGGTGCTTGCGCTCCTCTGGGGCATGATTGTCGGGCTGGCCTCGTCGCTCCACTTGCGGAAGACGGCTTTGAGGTCCTTCGGAATGCCCTCCAGCACAACGGTCGAAATGGGGATAAAGGGGCGGTCCTCCATGCCAGAGGCCAGGATGGCGTACTCCTGAGCGAAGTCGAGAGCGACGCGGAATGAACTGTACTGGCTCTGGGCGTATTTGCCCACAATGATGTACATCTCGAAGAAGGCGTCTAGGACGTAAATTTTGGACGGGTCCAGGTCGGCTTGCGTGAACGGAGATATCTCGACGACCTAGCAATGCTGGGTTAGCCAAATTAGCGTATTATCGGAGGAAGGGTATCTTACCTGCTGCATTGAAGCCACATCAGCCCGGAACAGTCTTTGGCAGTACTTGTCATAACTTGGCTTCAAACGCCAATGGTCCGCGGAGTGGGGCTTCGAGCCACCATTGTTGAAAATATCCCAGAAGCTATCCGGCTCACTGCCGTCCTCGATTTCCAGGAGCTCGCCCGTCAAGGTCAAGTCCATACCAATGAGACGGGCGCAGCTCTGCTCGTCCACGTCGCTGCCCTTGCCCTTCCACAGGTAGCATTTGCCTGACGTCGCAATCAAGAAGGGGAATCCTGAGCATAGGCTTGATGAAGAGAAATCGACTTCATCAAAAACAAAGGTAGTCTGCCCAAGAACACGACGTCCGCAGAGCATACTAGGAGCTAGGGAGTCATACTTGGTGCTGGTGCCTCGCCGCATGATGAGCATGCCGCCGAGTGCCAGGATGAACTCGGGAGTCTCTCTTCCTTGGCGCATTTTGACCACCTCGGCTCGGAGAGATCGGGCCTCTCGGTTCACGAATAATGCCGCATCTTCAATGGTGGCTTCCGGAACCTCATCACCGGCCCAAAAGTATACTTCCGTCGCCTTCTTTCCAGCTTCGTTGGTGAAGGTTGATGCGCAGATGTACATCTCGCGCTCAAACAGAATACGCTCGTTATGCGCAGGGACAGGAATCTTCTTTCCATCACCAGTAATTTGGAAAAGTCTTGCACCTTGACTCTGAATGTTGCGAGCGCGTGGCTTGTTCATTAAGATCTCAACCGTATCGACTCGGTATTCCCTTTGTGGCCGTGGGGTGCCAAAAAAATCGTCCAGCATGGTAGAAACCTCAGGCCCCTGTTTGGTTGGAGATCGCATCGGCGAGGATATGGGTGTCGGGGACGATGGCTTTGGTGGCATCGGCAATGGTCTAGAGATAGCCTTAGGGGTGCTAGTCCTTTCAGCGGGAGGTGCTGGGGGCTCGAACCGCGACTTCGACTCAGCAGGTGGGGAGCTCAATGGCGACCTGACGAGAGGTGACTTCATGGGAGGCGGCGACTTCACTTGAGGAGGAGGATGTACCACAGATCCTCCAAACATGGCTGCAGCGTTCTTGACGGAGACGACCGGATCGCTGTCAACTTTGTCGTTGGACGGTAGCTTCTGAGGCGAGGGAGGCCTTGAGATTCTGAGAGGCGCCACATGAGGACTGGACTCATTAGGTGGCGCGGAGCGAATTGGAGAGCGTACTGAAGACCTGGGCCTAGGCTCTGGTAAAGGTCGACCAAATGTCCGGACGGGCGCCGGTTCTTCTCGAGTTTCAGCTAACGACGTCTTCTGAGGACTGGATGTAGGCTCTGGTAAAGGCCGCCCGAAGGTCTTCACAGGAGAAGCTTCCTCAATCTGCTGCGCTGCTGGACAAGGAGGTTTCTCAAAGACTGGCTTGGGCTTGATAGTCGGTGTTGAAGCCGGACTTTGGATTCTGGGGCTCTCTCTTTTGCTGCTTTCCAACTTTGGGCTTTCCGCCTTCGAACTCTCCTTTGTTGGGATTTCTCTCTTCGGGCTTTCAGCTCTCTTGGGGCTTTCGGGCTTTGGACTTGACGGGGTATTTTCATCAAAGAAGATCGACATTCTCTTCATGTCCAGTTTTTTGGGCGACGTAGGCTGAGCAGTCGGCTCAATAGGCTTCTCCTCTTGGAGTTTAACAGGGGAAGACTGCAATTTCATGGTAGGAGATCGCGACCTGCGGGTGGGCACCGGCTCTGAGTCCTTTGGACTGAATGTTGACTTCTCAGCAGGCTTCTCGAAATGCTTCTCGGGCTCCTCAACGGGCTGGCCCAGAGGCTTAAGAGGAGCTGGCCTATTTTTGAGAGCAGCTTGAGCCGCCACCTGAGCCTGGATTGACGGAGCCTCCTTCCGGGGACTCTTGGGCTCTTCCGCAGGTGCGTCTTCCTTTACTGGTGATGTGGCGCCTGGGCTCGGCTTCGACCCGGGCGTCGTCGTAGACGCAGCCGTACTCTTTGTGGGAGCCTTCCTTTTGGGACCGCGAGCACGGCCCTTAGTCATATGCGTCAATTGCGGACCTGGAGCGGTAGGCTCGGAGGCACCTGAGCTCTCCGACTTTTCAGACTCTCTTCCACCGAAGGAGCTCATGGATGGAGGGCCACGGGCTAAAAGACCAGCGAGCGCGGGGTTAAAACGGTTCGCCAACCCGCCGGCTGCGGCGCGTCCTTGTAGACGAGCAGGAGCACTTGCCTCTTTTTGAAGTGACAGAGGCGTAACCGATTCGGTAGTGGATTTGAGCGATTCCGTGGATGATTTCATCGCCGAGGCTCCCTCGCGAGGTTCATCTTTCTGCTCGTCATTCTGCTCGTCCATGAATGTTGTTTTTGGCCGCCCACTGATCGACTTGCGGTGTTCCGCGGCATAGTCTGGGATCGGTCTGGAGGAAAGAGATTTGCTAAATTCAGCCTTCTTCAGTAAAGCCTCAGGAACCGGATTCTCGGCAGCATTCGATTTGCTGCGAGTCACGCTTCGGCCTTGTTGTTGGGCAGCTTTGAAGTCTTCCTTTTTTTTCAAGATGGCGTCCTTGAACTCGTCTCTGCGTTCGCTCGGCTTCGGGCCGCCGGTGACATTGAGTCCTGCCTTGCCGCGAAGAATGTTACCCTTCAGTTCATCCGGGGCAACGTAATTTTGAGTTTTTGTTCGACGCAAGTTACCAAAGACGTTTGCCAGCTCATTTGGCTGGTCCTTGGACCCTCCAGCGTCTCCAGATGCGTTTCGGGGTTTGAGGTTTGCGCGGAAATCCTTCTTTGGCGGCGTCTCGGGCTTGACTTTTGTAACCGCTATGCTGTCGCTGGCTGACGTTCGCTTCCCAGTCTCTCCTACACCGGTCTCTCCCTCGGCCTTGGCGTCATTTGCTGGGCTCTTGATCTGGCTGTTGCGGAAGCTACCTCCGCTGATGGAACCGCTCGGTTTGTGCGAAGACTCAGTTGGCGGCGCAAAGATGCCCTTGAGCCCGCTGACAGAAGGCTTAGAGTTGTGTCCACCCATCGGTGACGACCGCATCAATCCACCGATATTAACTTCATGCTTCTGCGATGATACAGATCCGGTCCGACCAAGATCAACGCTTCCGCTGGCAGCCTTTTGAGCCTTTGCTTTGTTAAGTTCGACCATCCACGCAGGCTGGTTGGTCGTGGGTGGTGGCTTCGGCTTCGGTGAATCGGGCTTGTTCAGCGCGGTCTCAAGCCAACTTGCCTTGGTAGGACTCCATCTCCGGCTATCCATTGTTTTGGAGGGGCTCGAGGGGGGCGTCACCTTCTCCTCGTCTTCCTCAGCAGCCAGCTTCGGCTCTGGGCCAGGCTCAGCAGGAGGCGCTTTGGGGGTAGTTTCTACGTCGTTTTCTTCTTCCACCGGCCCGTGACGAGAGGCTGGGCGGGAAGGTTGACGAGACGCAGGGCGAGAGCGGGAGCGGGCGCGGTTGGTGCCGGTAGGAGTAGACACGCCATCGCGGATAACCATACTTTGTGGTCGCGATCGAGACTCGCCGGTCCGGTTGGAGGCAACAGAGTCGGCACGTGCGAGACCAGTGGGTGACGAGACGCTCCATCTCTTCACACTGTCAGATCTCTTCATCATGGCACTTTGAACAAATCCACCCATGCCTTTCGTCGGCGACAAAGGTCTGTTGGGGGACATGCGGCCCGATCCAGAAGAAAGGACGGACGCCCGCCGAGCAGGATCGTCGTTCTCGGAAGATATCTCCGCAGGAGGATCAAGTCTCTGTGCGCCGGTAAGGGAGAGCGGCGACCCAAGTCCCTTTGTTGGACTCGTCTGCTCGGGGGCGTGGTCTGTCGAGGAGCTGCGGCTCATGCCGGGAAGCTGATGGCGCATCGTCGACATCTCGGTGGTGTCAGTATCCTCCACCTGACTCTTGCGACTTGCTGCCGATGCAACACTGGCTCGGTCGGCCGTCTGACGAAACCAGGAAGGGTCCTTGGATCCCAATGCCTGGGCGATTTGGTCCTTGGAGAAGTTTTGGTCGGTAGCGGAAGAGGGGTCAGATGTCGGGTTCGGCGAGGTTCTGGCGGCGTTCTCAGCGGCAACAACAGACAACGGACGGCTCTTGGGTCTATCCGAATGCTGCGAATTGGGACGTCTCTGCCAGGAAAGCGGCCGCGCTCCTTGCACGCTGCCGTTGGGAGAGGTTACGCTCGCTCGCTTGGTATCGTCGTCGAAGGGGGATTCATTCTCTTTAGTGGGAGAATTCGAGGACAAGCTGTCCATAGTTTCAGAGGCCGTGAAGCCACGAGAACGAGGACTTCCAGTGTGTTCGAGACCAGGCGAAGACAGCTTCAGGTCATCGGAGAGCTGGGTCGTGTTGCGTTGGGATGAGGGTGGTGGGGTATTGGCCGGGGACGACTTCTGAGGGGAAATCGATCGGGCGCGTTCTGTCAGTGTTGTCAGAGGCGGGGCTGATGCAATTCTGGCAATCACAAGGAGCGCGAGAGGAAAAACAAGACAGGGCTGATGCAGATGCACGGAAAACGTGTAAATAATTTTTCTGCAGGGCGCAGAGAGCAACAATGGACGAAGGACGTGGGAGCGTCCTGGGTGTGGCCATTGGAGTGCGGCGGGTTATTGTCAAGGCGTTGAGGCGTCGCCGCGTCTTGACCAGTGCGGCGGCGGCGGCAGTCTTGTCAATAGCTCGGGATTTTGGTCGAGGGCAACCTGAACCTGAACACAGCACGGCACCGAGCACTCGCACGAGGATGGTCACGACGCGAGGTAGGATTCGCGCCTTGCCCTAGTCGGGAAAAGAAAGCCTACAAAAAGGCGTGACGCGCAGGTAGGAACAGAATAATAACAGAGCAAAGCAGGTGAGGGAGAAGTGAGCAGGGGCAAGTGAGGGACGGGGACGGGATGGTGAGTTGAGAGATGAGACAACAGACGGAAACACACGTACCGACACGACGAGCCTGGCGTTCCCTCTTCTCCTGCTGGATCTTCTCGTCGAGTTCGCGCTGACGGGCGTCGTCCTCCTCGGTGCGGCGGGCATTCATCTCCTTGACATCCTGCAAAAACTTGGAGACTTCGTCCATGGCTTGTTCCGACATGTCGAGGCGAACGACAGAGTCATGACCCGATTCCGGGGGGGGGGGGGGGGGGGAGAATGGAAACGGGTGGTTCGGTACGCGCAGGTAGCCCCCCTGGAGATAGGACTCTGTATGCCGTGGCAAGGCGAACAGGCGTGGGTTGAGGTCCTTTGGTTGGAGAAGGATATGTTGTCTATTTTTTCTGCTGTGCTCCTCTCGCGGGGACGGGATGAGGTAGGTTCGGGCAGAGGTAGCAGGATGCAGGATGGGTGCGGTACGAGAAGATGAGGTACTTCGTCACCACATCGAATCTGGGATGGGACGGGATGGGATGGCGCCGCTAACAAGCTGCAGCAGGGTGCGAAAGCAAGGTACTGGCGACGGCAGGGTGCAGCAGGCAGTGCTGGAAGTTCCGAGGGTCTGGCGGACGTGAGGCTAAGGTCTTAGGTAATGCAGCAGCAAATGCAGCTTTGATCGATGGCGGCCGTGCCGAGTACGGGACCTGCGTATGATGTTTTGCTTGGTTTTTGATCGGCTTGACTGACGAGAAGCTAAGAAAGCACAGCAGCAAATGGGAAGCTGACGGTAGAGTTGAAGGAGGGCAAGTGTTCGCATGGCAACAAAACTGCGAACGACTGTTGCCTTCCTCCTTCCTGCCTTGGGCCCCAAGCTGAGTACATACCTTACACTATCCTTACCCACCGTCCAATCAACGTGTGCGCCTGACTACCTTACTTGGTAGGCCTTGGCTTTCACCCTCAGGCACAGTGGCAGCGTAGCGCACCATAATAAGGTAGAGTTGGAACAGACTGTCTGCCAGTCGTACCTAGGTGGAGATGGGTTCAATTCCTATCAGCGCTATTGGTAGTTCACTTTAGCTCAATTCAGACGTGTGTTGTGCATAGTAGAGCACATGATATGGGTTAAATTTGTGCGAGAAAGTGTAATTACCCCTATGAGGCTGAACATGGGTGGCAAAAGGCACCAGAAGAAAAGGCAGAGTTGGAACAGACAGGCGGTCTATGGATAATTTCACTGTGAGATTAGTACTCAACATTGATGGTTTCACTTACGGCTTCTTCGGCTACTGCAGAGATTCAGCTCAGCTTACCTTACCTACTAGGTAGGTAGACAATGCAAGGGAAAAAAACAACAACAGAAAGGCAACCCCTTGTGGCTGAACCAGTGAACATGGGTGGCAAAAGAGAACAACAGAAAGGCGCTCGTAAAAGGCACGTACCGGGCTTTCTTTGCTTTGCATGAGATTCCGTCCTAAGGCCCAGACGCTCTGACCATGACCTTTTCCACGCACGCAACCCCTGTCTCACATTGGACGTTGCTCATACTTTGCACCTGAGATCCCTCAACTTGGGGCTGCACCACCTCACTGGCTAGTGGAGCGTTTCAATCACGTCAGGTCGTTTCAAACCATGTTTTTCTGAAGCGATATCCTAGCATTTTGATTGGGGGAACACCAAATTCTCTGCTGTATACTCTGTAATGGCTTTGGCTTTTCTTTTAAATTCTCAGCAGTTGCTAATAACACCAGTGCTAACACTAGCTGCACCAATAAATAAATGTAGGTATTCAACAAGGAAATCCACTGGAACGCTGGAACCTCTGTCATCGCACATGTTCTGTCCGTATCGCTTCTATCTCCGTCGTTATTGAACACACGTCGATCCCGACTGCAAACCACCTCAGGCCTTCGGGTCCGGTCCTTCCTGGGGCCGCTTTTCCACCTTTCGACCTGCTGGTAAGCTTTATGCGCTTCATGCGCTTCTGGCTCCCAGCTTAGCCCAGTTGACAACGGTGAATAGCAGGTACACCAACTAGGACATCCTCGCGTCGTGCCAGATGCAATAGTCTCCTTTTCTCCTTGCATTCTGCTTTGTACCGTTGCTAGGGGATATCCTAGTATAGAAACAGCCTTTTCTTTGCGTCCTCCACAACCCATGCCAGGCCCTCCTTGAGATTAGCACCTGTCATCGCACTGCACCGCAAGATGTGCCAGCCATGTGTCCTGATGGACTGTAATTGCAGTCCCTGGGAGAAGTGTTAGCGTGTCATGAGTAGATATTTGGGTTCTTCGGGGCCAACCTCGAGGATCTCCTGCTCATCCATGCAGCCGTTGACGTCGGTTTTGTTCGCAAAGACTAGGAGACTAGCGCCGGACAGCCGCTACCCTTGAAGTCAGCCTCGCGCGGCACATGGGATTCAGTCGACGAACCTCTTCTTGCAGCAGACCCTGCAGTTCCTCCTTGCAGTCCTGAATTCTTAGCCGATCCGTGGCATCGACGACCCATATCAGCGCATCTGTCTTCTCGAAATAATTGCGCCAGTACGAACGCAAGGTCTTCTGGCCGCCCACATCCCCTGCGATAATTAGAGAGGCTATGACCGTGCTCAAAGGCACACTCACAAATGTTCAGCTTATACCTGGCCATGTTAGCGGCTGTCACTGGAGGTATGAATCCTAACGTACCCGTCGTAGTCAATGGTCTTGATGATAAAGCCCAACGTTGGGCTCACCGTATTTACGTCTTCACCCATGATCTTTTTGACTATTGTAGTCTTGCCCGCATTATCGAGACCCCTGGACAACTTGTCAGCGGTACAAGCCAAGCGGCTGTGTCTTGGGGACAGACAGCATAAGTATACGCATTTCCTTGTCTTTGAGACGGGCTTTACGCAGAATTGATAACATTTTGATGGGGTCCGGAATTGCTTTGGTTTGTTAAGAAGGTTTCCTAGTCTTCTTGGTGTTTGGATTCTCGATTGATTGTTGTTACACTGCTCTTTGCGTTGTCCAAGCTGCTGGTGCAAGCAGCCCAGGTTCAGCATGGTGCCTGACAGGAACGGCTTAAGCACGTGACACATTTCGGATGCAATCTCGGTCAGTTTCGGTAAGACCTCCGGAGAGGCTCCTTACCGAAGGCTCACCGAGCCGATCACCACCACATGCTCTCAAATCTAACTCAGGTACCTGATATTGCTGCCCCGTCTTCCTCGCATAACACAGCGCTACTCAGACTGTTCTATGTATTTAAAACAAAACCTACTCTATGAAGACCGGATACAGAGCCTATAAGACCAAGTACAGGGAGGCACAGCCCTTCCCAGGAGCGTGCATCGTGAAACCAGTCTGCGGACTCTATCAAGAGTTTTGGCATTTTCGGCGAGTATGATCAGAAATCCCATTCCAAGGTCGGATCTTATTGATATTTTTTCGGGCAGCTTATGGTGGCAGGAGAGGAGGGGAAGTTGCCACATAGAAGGCACCTCCTCCAGTACCCTAGCTTAATTTGGTCCTGCCCCTTGGGTGGAAGTTCCTCTATGCGTTGGCTTAAATCCTTTTTGTTGCTATGCAACTCTGGTACTACTCCTCCTTCCATCGTAAAATCTAGGCTGCAGCTCACCACGCTTTCATTGCACACCCACAACCTCAACACACTCTCTTTTTATTGCACTGAACCACTCTGTGTTGAGTCCATCGCCAGAAATACACCAAAAACCACTTTGTCTATTGTTTGGCACGCAAATATCACGGTCAAAATTGGGTTGTGCAGGATTTGTGTGTTCATTGCTAGCCAAGCCTTTCAAAAAACCAGTAAGTACGAACGTTCAGCAACTAGCAACGTGGAAAAGCCTTCAAAACACTAATCTGAACCTCAATCAGCCGCATCAAATCCATCAGCCTTCTCTCAAAGGTCACATGAACCTGAATTCATCCTAGTCTGATCTGGAGTGGAACATGATGGCTGAGGGACAGGATTACAACGACGGCGATAGAGGCTATCTGATCAGAGAGCCGCCTCATCGTCGTGCGCCTCGTCGACCCCGAAGCCCTTACCCTTATGCCATTGCCAGTTCTACTTCGCAGGGCAGCATCATACACCACACCACAACCTCCTCTTCTCCCCTGCAAGCCTTGGCCGACCGGAACATCAACCTCCAAACCCAGACTCCTCCTTCCCCCTCCTGGAAAAAGATTTCTTCCAGGCCAAGCGAGCCCATCAAGCGCCCTTCTTCCATCCGCTGGGATAAAAATCTTCCAGTCCCTGACCGAAGGCGTCCTGCCTCATCTGTCGGATTCAAACGTCCCTCGATTGCTTCCGCGCAAGACGCTTCCTCTCCTGCCCACGACCAGCTTTGCGAAAAGTCTCTCCTTGTTCAAGTCTCCGACGACGAGATGAGAAATATGGAAGCTTCTCGTCAGCCGACGGCATTCGGTCGACCTTCTGCGCCTATGACCCGTCCGTACGGCGAAATCACCGGACCATACAACCCAGAAGTTGATGATCTGCAATCGGACAGAGGCTCGTCTTGGGAAGTGAGCGTCGATGGCGAAGGGACTTCTGACGTTGAATGCGAGCCAGTTCGCGTCAAGAATGCCGACAACAGCCTCTTTCTTCCGCCCAGCCCTTGGATGGCCGAGTGGCTCGAGAGCATACGCAGCGAGGCCGTGCTGTCATTTTCCGTGGATATTTCCAAGGTCCACGAAGATTTCGACATCAACCCAGAAACTGGCGAGTTGACTGCCAAGGAACCTTACCCTACTACTGTTGTCGACTTCGAGGAGCAGCAGTCGATGAACAAGATGTTGCGCCATCATCGTCAGCACAAGACCAGCAACTGGCTAATCTTCCGCGAGCTAGAATCCCGAGAGAGAGAGAAGGAGAGACAGAAGAAGAAGCAGAAGGAGCAGGAGCGCTTCAGAGCGAGCGTTAAAGCCTCTCGGAAGCAGGCTTTGGTGCGCAAAGCCAACAACCAGTCGACGACTGCCCCCAGGGAAGGGCCGCTTAGTGACTGTGTTTTCCGACCTGCCTTGCTCAGCGATGCGAAGAATTGCGCTGACATCTACAATATGGCTGTCGAGGCCCACGCAGTCCTTCCAGACACAAACCCAGTCTCCGTAAAGCGGTTGGAGTCGATACTCACTGACTGCCAGCGAGAGAAACTCCCCTTCGTTGTCGCGGCCATCCAGAAAGCCGACTTGACTGATGCAAAGAACTGGCCATCTCTCGACGCCTACCGCCAATATATGGAGTGGAAACAAACGCAGCCTAAGATGGGCCAGTCTTCTGAGCCAAAGATCTACGGATTCGGTTTCCTGACCCCATACGAGAAAGGTCTCGCCTTCGGAACTGGTGCTGCCACGGAGACCGTCAAGGCTTTCGTTTTCGTTGACCCTGAGCATCGTCGCAATGGTATCGGAAGCGCTCTCCTTCATCGAATCCTCACGCAGACATCGGTCATGTTTCACGGCGATGTCCAGTACGAGTGGGTCGACCCGGTTGCTATTCAGGACTCGTTCCACATTCCCGACTTCCGATCTATTCACCGTAAGAACCCCAGTGCCCTCAGATTCTCCGTCGATAGCAATCAAGCTAACTTGAGCGTTGCAGGTATTGTAATGCACGGTATGATCGAAGGAGACAGCAAGGAGCCTGAGTGGATGAACAGGTTCATGAAGTCTTTCCAGTTCGACAGGGTCGGACGTCTCAGCCAAGTCTACAGAATCTTCAAGCCAAAGGGGGTCGAATGGTACGATCAAGTCGTGTGGGTTCACTGGGCCAACAAGGTCAACACTGGCCAAACCTTCTACGCCGGAGACGAGTCCGAGTGCTCTTACGACTATCCCGGAAAATCTCTGTCGCCCGTTCTCCCGCAAGCTGAACCTTTCCCAGTCTACAAGGAATACCCCAACGGTCCTGATTACGAGAGCGACGGAGCCGATTCGTTTTAAGATCAGAAGTCAGGGTTAACGTATCACATCATCAGGAAAGATGCCCGTTCATAGCTTCAGGATTCATTGCCATCAAAATGCGCAAGAAAGAAGTAAGTTGCTTCATAAGTGTTGGCTGTGCAATCACATCGCTGACTCAACTATGAGAATGCGCCCTCTCAGTCTTCAGAAGATGATCAGCATCTACATGGACCTGCCTTTGCAATCGAACCGAGTGGATGGATTTCAGGATCCAAGGGCGTCGATTCCATGTCTGGAGGCCATTAACCAACATCAAGGCAGCACAAGGGGGGAGCTGACCAAATAGCACCCCCCCGTTTTCCTTTGTCATCCCTCTTCTCGGTTTTCCTTTCCTTTGTCACTCGGAATCCTCATGATTGCTTGTCAGAGTATAGCGCTGAATCATTTCAGCCGAGAAGGCTATCAAAACGGCTCGGATAGGCACGAATTAGAAGATTGGGTCTGAAGAATTTGCTGAAGCCACCGAATGGCTCCATATTTGCATTGGCTCAAGTCGAACCTAAGCAGACCATTACTGACAGAAGGAAATTTGGCAACGTAGAAAAAAGCCACTGAGAATGGATTGTGTTTTGGTCTCCCAGTATGGTCAGATAGATAGATGAAATTCATGGATTGAGAAGACGGAAGTGATGACTGCTTGAAGTCTTTCAATGAAGGTATGAGAAAGTTGCAGTAGCACCGGGACTAACCAATGACTTCCGACCATACCAAAACAAAAATCACACGCATCAACCCGAAATGTACTTCTCTAACGCTTCTAGACCCAATTTATACTTACCAAAGGCACCGCCCCTTACCTCCGCGATGACCCAGACGCCACAGTCGAGGCATCGCTGTCATACACATGCCGTCCTCCTCTTAGTAGGTTGAAAACCCCGTTGTAGACATCACTCTGTACGGGCTGTAGGCCGGGCTCTTCCACCGAATACACCGAGGACGTATAGGACGCCGTACTAGCACGTCTCGATAGGCCAGCAGTCGAGTGTTGGGAACCAGAGGGCTGACGTGATTCTGTAGCAGAAGCTGCGGCGCTGCTGCTGCTGTTACTGCTGCTTGCAGGCTCTCCTGCTGAAGCTTCTCGATTGCTGTTGTTATTCCGAGCTGCCGCTGCAGACGGTGCCCTACTCCTGCGACGAGATTCTGCAACCCCGGACGTGGTCCTGCTATTGGTGTGCGTATCGTGACCGGACTCATTCAAAGCCATCGCTCCAAACCTCGTCTGCCACGCCTCTCGGGCCGTGGCAGCGGCATCACTCACCGTCTCGCGAGGCCGAGTTCCGCCAGAAGCCGGAGCCGTCGATAGCCTGCCGGTCGCTGTTGCATTTTGTGTCACGGGGTTATTCGCGGGACGGGGAGAGGGGGGACTCACTGCTTCGCTCGCGCGTGAGCTGGGACGGTTAGTACGGTTGGAGGACCGGTGGTGCGCTGGACTTGCCGGCCTGCTGGTGCTGCTGCTTCTACTCTGATGGCGGGGGGCGTCGTTTTTGGGGACGCTGGCCGCTGCCAGATCTTGAAGTTGCGAGCGAGCGCGGGACTCGCGTTGGACCATTGAGGGTGGGATGGAGTAGCTTGAGGCAGCAGTAGACGGGGGCGGTTGCGGTCGGAGGTCGCCGCCGAGGGTTTCGAGACGGACGGCGCTGAGATTGGCCTGTTCTTGTTGACGAGGCGTGCCGGCTTGCTCATTGCTCGTGCGAGATCGGGACGGTGGCTTGTGGCGGGTGGTCTGGGACTCGGCGGGTTGCCTGGATGGATTAGCAGCACCAGAAGAAGGCCATTGTGTACTCAAGTGCTCGCTGCCTCTCTGCGGAGCCTGTCTGCGCGATGTGTCTCTGGTAGTCGTGGGAGTGGTTGGACGTGTTTGCGTCGTCTCTCTTCTGGATCTGTGAGTTTCACCCAACGAGGGCGTAGCATGAGTGCCAGACGTGCGAAAAGCAGGATGTATCGATTCAGTATCCCAACCTCGTCCGCCATTTCGCGTGGCCTGACGATCGTAGAATGCGCTGATTCGCTCCGTCAAAGCTATATCCTGAACGTCAATGTCGTCACCGTCATCCTCTTCGTCATCTTCGTGCTCATCTCCGAAGGGACTCGTCTGTATGGTGTTTGGGCAGTCGGGCATGCGGGTGGAGTGTGCGGGACGTAAATACGAGGTATCTGGTATATGCTCGCCAAAACGACTACTTCTGGCAACATCGGAGGGCATTGAAGTGCGTCCAATTTCTGGGCTACGAAAGCTTTCCGAGGAAAGCGGTTCCTTTGAATTGTCGTTGTGTTTCGCCCTGGAGTAAGGGACGCTTTTCCCGGCCAAACGGCGTGCCTGTCGTTCATGATGGCGTCTGATTCCAACCTGCTTGCGAATTCGCTTAAGCTCCTCCGATAGCAAGGCACTCTCAGCCATCAGACCAGATGACATCTGCTCAAAGGCTTCAATCCACGCGTCCACAACCCGGAGAAAGATGGGCTGGCTCTTACGGGCCCGAGACAACAGATGCGCGCGAAGGTCGACGAGGAGACGGGTGTCTCCGCCGACCACGGCACAAATGCACGCCTCGCAACGTGATTCCACTCGCTTCATCACGACGGGAGGATGTTTGTAATAATCCTCGAAGTGGGCGGGCTCTAACCAGAGAGCGGAGATGCTGATGATGCGTCTGACTACTGCCTGGAAAGCCGGGCTCTCAGCGAGGTCAGACTTATTCCTCATGAGCCGGTACATGCGGTTGAATTTGTCCGTCACCTCATAGCCGAGTAGGAGAAATAGAGCTCGAATACGCCAGGGATTGAGAGCCTTGTGCGTGTTACATAACACTGCGGGCTGCTGCGCGGTTATCTTCATTAGGCCCCGCCTCATGAGCGACGACGGTCGGAGCCACACACTCGGGAGCTCGCTGAGCCTTGTCTCTTGCTCAAGAAGCCATTCTGGAGAAGGATGGGCGATGCTTTCATGAGGTGGAAGGGAGAGATAGCACGCGAGTTTCCTGATACTGCTGAAGGTTAACTCGTCAATCAGGTAGTTGGACATTTCCGTAATGCTTGAGGTATTGAGTATCTTAGTGCTCGACTGGAAAATGAAGAAGGTTTGAGATGTTTTGTGTGTGCTCAACATGCAGAAATATGCCAAAACGAGGGGCAAGTCGGCTCTTTCTATACTGACGGAAGGAAGCCAATTCCCGGCGGCGGAAATAGGCCGTTCTGCCCAGATGCCTCTGCCCTGGCTAGGAAGATCGGGAACAACGAAACATGTCCTTCGAAAGCCATGCCAAGCAGTGAAAAGAAACCATGTTGAGGCAAGAACAACACTATTGAGTTACATGAGAACAAAACAGCTTTGTTGGTGGTCTTTGTTGTATATCCAAGAGCCTGCCAAGGTTGAGTTGATGCAATCTGGCAAGAATTGCAGGAATTACGCCGCAACCGAGACCGGTCAACAGACCTTGGCTGAACATACCGCCGGTAAATGTACAGTTGCTTCAAACTGTTGTCGCCCTCAGCTTCAGGCCGCATCTGCAATTCGTCACGTGTGGAATCTGGCTCTGCTGTTGGACGTGTGTCGAGTAATTCCAGAAATGAATCATGCACCAGAAGATGGACCCCTAAAAAGGTGCGAGTAAGCAAGAACCTCCAAACAGAGACAAAAAGCATGATTGCAACTTTCGATGACATAACACTGCACTTTCTCGAGTAGAGGTTGCAACCGATCAAGCAAATCCTCAGGAGTCATCTCGAAGAACCAATAAACTAACGAGCTGTAAATGCCCGCCGTGGCTAGGAGAATCGCTCTATTGGGCCTGGCGATAAGGCACGCTCTCTGATCGAGGCATCTCTGCTAAGCAGCACTTGTTCAGCGCACGGATCGATCATTTCTGATTTACTCATCGCGTTGCTGCGAGTTTGTTCCACCTAACCAACCCAAAGAAAGAAACCCCTATTGTCCGACGTTCCATCAAGCCTGCCACCAGAGACAGAACGAGGCCGGTCTCATCTGAAGCCAATGCCGAAAAAATCAAGTTGCACGAGCGCCATGTCCCCGGTCTTTCCTGCATCGTACAGACCTGATATCAAACCGGCCAACTCCCATATGATGCTCGACTTTGTTCGTTATAGACGTAAGGGTTTAGAAGTAGTACCTCAGTATAGCTAAGGAAAGTCATGTGTGTATCCTGTGAGAGTCTTCCGATCTCATCCGCTCCAACCGAATCTTGGCAGCCTCGGTTCCATCGTCTGGTGTCGCCGGCTCCTTGAACCAAGGATGCTGCAATGCCTGCTTCGCCGTAATGCGCTGTGAAGGATCGTAAACGAAAATCTTCCTGAGAAGGTCCAAGAAGTTCTTGAAGTAGGTCGTGTTCGAGGGAATAATGTCCTGATACATCTTAACCAAACTGTATCGCCCAGAACTTTCCATGGGCAGGGGGGTCTAACCTCGAGGCGCTTCATGGCCTTGACAAATCTCTTGGACGCCCTCGTTGTCTCTGTAGTAGGGTAGTCAAGCTTGAGCCTCTTGAAGTATCTAAAAGTCCCAAACGTCAGCTTGCAGTCTATACCGTCAGACCAGCGCGGGTACTTACTTAGAGGCCGGGTTTCCGCCATTTCTCGTATTCATCTTGTTGACAGCTTGCACAAGTCCAGCGTCGATTCTGTGACCAACAACCATCTCCATCATGGCCAGATGCTCGAGATTATCGTGTGTCTGGAACAGGGCGTCGCCGGTGAAAAATTCCACAAGAATGCAACCTATGCTCCAAATGTCGCATGGGAAGGACCAACCCAGCCCCAAAATGATCTCTGGTGCCCTGTAGTGCCGAGTGGACACCACTGAGCTGTGATACTCTTCTTGAAAAGTGGCCGAGCCGAAATCGATTAGACGAATCTCGGTGTCAAGCAGGACTCGGCGCTGGTTTGCCTGGCGGTTGACAGTCTGAGATGAGGAGGGTATCTTTCGGTTGTAGGTAAACGTCTGGTAAGCACTGTCGCAAAGCAGAATGTTTTCAGGTTTCAAATCCGTGTGGATGAGATTGAGATCATGAAGAACTAGGTGAACGTCAGCACGCGTAACAAAGACCTGGATGTTCGGAGTGTACTTACAAGCCACGCTGGTGAAAAGCTGACGAGCGAAACTTTGGATCTGGCTGTTAGGAAAAGGCACAAAGCTGTTGCTCTTCAAAAAGTCAAAAACGCTCTGGCCAAGAAGATCCATAACGATGCAGATATGACCTCTGTAGTCAAAGCAATCTTTCAGGTGAATACACCGGTTTCGGTTCTCGCTGTCGTTTTGTCTCAGTGTTTCCAAGACTCGGAGTTCTATTCTCGAGGCATCTCGGTACTTTTGCACTGAGCGGATGATCTTGATAGCGACTGCTTTGTTTCTTCTCCGGTCTCGAGCTTGAACTACTTTGCCGAAAGTGCCTTGGCCGAGCAGCTTCACCATTTGATCTACATGAATGTTAGCGTGATGGCCAAGCCAAATAGGATGAGTGACCATTACATCTGTCGGTCAAGTCGGCATCGGGAACAACGATGTAGTGTCCATCGTCGTCGTCGACCTTGGCATTCTTGTTGTAGATGTGCTGGAACCGTGTTAGCGTGATTGCTAGACGACGAGTTTGATAACAGCACTCACATCATGCACCTGCTTGACGTGTACATCCGAAGCCTTCTTGGGGGGATAAGGAGGAGGCTTGTATTGCGGGAAGGGATCTGCGAGCTCGACTTCACGCTTCTTTGCCTCTTGAGCAATCTGCTGTCGAGTTCGCTTCCGCTTCTGGCCTGGCTGGGCGTCATAATAGTCCTGTCCATTCGAGGATAGAGAGGTCGGGGCGGTGGTGTGAACTCCAGAAGTTGTTGTCCGATCGCTAGAAGAACCGCTGTGAGGAGTGCTTGTGTGGGAGCCCGCGTATTTGTTGTGGTAAACGGGATCGTACCGCTGAGGCTCGTCATCTCGCTTTCTCTTTTTGGGAACAGGGCGGGTGCTTGATGCACCGTTGGTGGTAATGCCATTGGCAGTGCCGTTGGAGACGAACCTGACGCCATTGCCAGCTGCTTTGCCGTGTTCGGGCTCAGGTGTGTCGTCAATGACGATGACTTCCTTGGGCAGGCCATTTGCGTAGAATTTATTCCAATCGGGGCCGTTCGATCGTCTACGCTTGTGACCGGAGGACTGAGAGGATTGGGAATGAGAGGCAGGCATTGCAGGGACGGCGTAATTCGCGTCCGGACTCGAAGCGTCTTGAACGATCCTCGAAGTGGCAGACGAAGCTGAGAGGCCTAGGCCATTTGAGCCGGCGTGACTTGCAGAGGAAGACGTATAGGGTACGCTCGAATGAGTCGAATAGGCGGGAGGCAACCTTGTCGTCGCCGTCGACGAGGAAGTGGGGAGGATCGGGTTCGCTGGCTGACGATAGGAGGAGCCCGTGGCGGTAGACGCTTGGTAGGAGTGGTGTGAATAAGGGTAATGGGGATGATGGTAGTGGGAGTGAGGAGGTAATGTCGCTGTAGCCGTGGTCGGAGTCGACATGATTCTCCTCGTGTAGTCCCGGTCGGTGTCGTGAGGTCACCAAGGGGAAAGGGCAAAGGGCGAAGGAGAGAAAGTTGACGGTAGAGGAAAGGCAAGAGGGCGGGTGGTGTTTCGCACGCAGTACCTGCTCTGTTGCTGGCGGGTGTATGCTGGCTGGGCGCTGGGTGCTTGGTACGTGCCCAGTGGTGCTGGGGGGAACTCTCAAATCCAAACTGTGGAGGCGATCGGGTTGGTCCAAGGTGGTTGTGGGAGAAAATAGAGGAATGGAGAGAGCACCCTCAGTGTACAGCGTTCATCAGAGTGCCCTGTGTGTGTATGTATGTGTGTGCGCTTGTGGCTCTTGGGATTTCTTGGGGGTAGGGGTGCTGAGTCTGCAGAAGACTGACTGCAGTGGTGGACAAAAGGGCAGCGACCGGTCGGCGTCGGCGTCGGCGTCTGCGTCTGCATCTGTTGCGGTACCGCCAAAGTCGAAAAGGCCCCAAGGATCTTCGGCGGGGATTTCCCGACTCCTGTAGGTACGCTGCGGTCGGCCGATGGATGATTGAAATGGTAGGTAGGTAGCGTTGGATGTTGCGGTTCAGTCAAATCAGGTGTATTCGTTCGAGAGAACGATTTGCTACATCGATGCAAACGATGCCGTCGTCAAGAACTGTGAGAGACAAAGGTGGAGGAAGGAAGAATGGAGGAGAAGGAGGCGAGAGCTGAGAGAAAAACAAGCCGTCGGTGGTCGTTGTGGTCAAAAGTGACGAGGTTCCGAGGGATGGCGGCTGGTCTCTGGCTCTCGTCCGTGGGAGTTGCTGATGGGAGGCGACCAGTGTGGGGAATTCACGACTTGGTACAGCAGACCGGAGGGCGAGGACGAGGACCAAAAGACGAAGAAGGCGTGGGCGTTGGAAGGGTGGGTGTGGAAGTGGAATCGGAAGTGGACGAGGATTAGTGTTGGCGTTATGCCGGGTACTTTGCCGTAGCAGGGTTTTTCGTGTGTAGACGGGGTACCTTTTTGGCGTCGAGGTAAGGTACTGGACGGTAGAAGTAGTGTTCGTGCTGGTGGTCCAATCCAGGTTCCAGTTGTCGAGGGTGAACGAACAGTCAAACCTAAGCAGACGTGACGAGCAGGACAAGATTTCGTTATTTTGTCGGGTCCAGTTAAGCCCACTTAGAAGTCCCAGGATGGCATGCAATGGACGGTCACGAAGCAAGGAAGATATTCAATACCTAGTAATTAGAGGTGTGTCGAGGGCAGTCTGTCGAGATTGAATGTGTGAGGTAGGTAATTAGCACTACCTTAGCATCGAGGCATAAATTTGCACTGCAACAGTTCACTAAAGACGGGATGCTGCTATCTCACCTCAGGTAATGTAGGTAATGTACCTCACCTCTTTCACTTCACGTCACTTTCACCTCGAGGCGTCCATGTTAGTTTGGCCTCAGGAGTCGAGGCGAAGCGAAGCGCAAGGCACGGACAATGCAACCCAGAAACCGGAAGACGCTGAGAGCGACGTTCCTTACATAAGGCAGGTACTTGCTCCCGGCTGCATTTTGACGTGCGAAAGCAGGTCTCTGGTCCGGGCGATGAGGCGGAAGTTTCCTGACGCAGCGGAAGCTGTGCAGTGCTGTGCAGGATGATTGAGGCATGGAGAGAACATATTTGAGGAGAGGTAAGATATTTGTAGTCTCATTCATCCGTCATCAAGCCATGGACAATCAGAGGGTCGATTACTCTCCATACTTAGGCGCAACAAAGACCCCCGCCACGAAGCACGACTCTCCTCGAGGGCTAAGCGAGCGTCGGGGAACGATTTACTCACTCCCAATTCCAATCCAAATTGCTGGAGCTGCAGCTGCAGGCCGGGTATTATCACACCCAGGTATATAAGGTAAGGTACCTTCGACCCATCACCACCTCCAGGCTCCGGAAAGTGTTTTGGGTGCCCTTCAGGGAAGTCCTTCCGTGCTTTAGTCTCCCCTCTACTGTAGATCAGGCGGGGAGCGGGCCCTGTCAAAGAGGTGAGCTTGCTTGGGTGCCTTTCATATTCGGTCTCTATTTCCTGGACCCGTACCGAGGACCTTCCTCGTTGAAGCCGTCGTGTTTCCCCCGTTTGCAGGACTCGAGTTCAGACAGGCAGACTGGCTCGTCTTCTTTGTGTATGAGAGAGACACAGGTCTGAACATGCAAGGTGGTTGACTGAGAGGAAGCGTCCAAAGAGAGGCAGTGGCACGGCTGCCGCGCTAGCAATCCAAGTAACTACCGACTAATAAGCCCAACATCAGAGGAGGGAAGCGGCACGCACCTGCTTGAGGTGCCCCAGTCCGTTTAGCCGGATTCTAAGCCTGCGGTTGGCACAGTGGCTGGCGGGACAGTTCGGGTCAAATCGATTGTACTGTACCAGGAACAGATTTCACGCCTGTATCTACCGTGCGAATTCCATACTCCAGCACATCCCCGCCAACGGCCACCGTCCACCGTCCACCGTCCTCTCTAACCGGACGTCACCGCAGCGCGCTTTCCTTTTCCATCCTAAAACCACACCACCAGTCAAAGCCAGAACAGCTTCACTACCTTATCCTCAGTCTCTGCCCGTTCCATGCCTCGAGCATAAGGTGGCCGTTTCCCACCGTAACATGCTGTCTTTCAGCCCTCGAGCCGCGAAGCGTGCCTCTTCACCCAGCAGATGTAGTCTCAATCTGTACACGACACTTGGACTAGCGCCTCGACCGTCACCATCGCCAGAGGTTTAACGTCCCCAGCGTCCCAGCATCGTCGCCGAATGGGCCCTATGACTTCGCTCAAGGACGCAGGTGTTGTCACGCTCGCGAAATCAAGACACGCCGCCTTGAAGTCCTTCTCGTTCCTCATCACCCACTTTGCGCACTCTGCGGATCGCTTGGAGTCCGCCATCCACTGCGGCCTCGCATATGCCAATCTTCCTCCACGACAAGCCTCCAGAAGGGCTTAGCGTCCCGCCGGCCTGAATAGTCGCCTGCCCCGAAGTCACTTCGCGCCTCGTCTGCACTCGAGGACTGCACAGTTCACTTTGCCTTCTATGTACCGCCGGCGCGCGCTACGGATGCTGGTGTGAACAATATCACGCTGAGGTGACCTACTGACACTCCCTCATCTCCTGCCCTCAACTGGACTTGAACGCTTCATTGAACGGCCTGGCTTGGCCTGGTCTGGTCCGAAGGCGACTGGACTGACGAAACAGACTCTGTGAACGAATGGGCGAAACATTGCATGGATGACGGCTGATGGATGGATGGCAAGGTCCCCACTAACGAACCCCAAAGCTACCGCCACATGCTAGGCAGCCAGAGACACCGGGCAGCCAACTGACACGAACAAGAGCTCAGCCATTGCGCTGTAGTTGCTGACAAAATAGCCCTGGCTCCAGCTCCTGCACAATGAGGTACACGTTGTACCACATTATTTACGGAAACGCGACCCAGTCACTCCCTCGACTGATCCGAAGTCCTATGTCCCATCAATACTGCAGCAATACGTCAGAAGGGTCGAGGAAACAGAAGTATGGAGCCAACGATGGATCACCGAAGTCTCGCATACTCTACACAACGGATATCGATATGCGTGAGAGAATATTCCCGACTTTTCTTCAATGCGCTGGCATTGGGTTTCCTGCTTGCCCTGGCCGCCTTGCCCTCTCGCTTCACTGCTTCGTGGCAGTTCAGGGCTCCGCTGCTGCTGACGGGTTCCAGTCCAAAGATGACCCAAAGCATGATCCACACATTCCAGGCAGTCAACCAAGATCTGATCGCACAGAAAAGCTAAAGACGGCCCGGCTTGCTACCACGAAATTGTCTCGAAGCTCTCCACGGGGTCGGAAGTATTCAAACGCAGCCGCTATCGAGCAGCATCATTGTTCCCGGCCTTAACATACCACCGACTAGGCTGACTTTCTCTCTACCATTCCCGAACCCATCTTCTCTGCAGATTCCTGGGGTCGCGCTCGCATAACGCCGCCGCATCAAGCACCTCTCAGCGTTTAGATCCTTGTCTGTTAAGGTACCAAAGCGACCAGCACCTTCAAACCCAGACAACCACAGACTACGTTGTCTTGGGCCAAAGGTAGCATCAACCAGAACGATATGTGATCAGGA
Organism: Colletotrichum ledebouriae; assembly: GCA_036785755.1. NCBI lineage: Eukaryota > Fungi > Ascomycota > Sordariomycetes > Glomerellales > Glomerellaceae > Colletotrichum > Colletotrichum ledebouriae. The sequence goes on from JAVHLU010000399.1 coordinate 42,979, forward strand.
GGAAAAGAAGGAGACGACTGCTCCCACTCGAGCCTAAAATCAGCCAGTACCGCTGACAGAAGGATCTCAACTATCTCTCACAGAAGAGAGATAGGTCGAATATCTCGATGGCGCAGGTGTATCCACGATTACCAGCCAGTTCCTCACTCGTCACCCTTCAAGACTTGCTCACAATCGCCGACAACCTGAGATACTCGCCATTATATCAAACTCCACCGCAACACACCGTTTCTTGTCTTGGCAACGACTGCACTGCATCTGCTTAGTTTTCTCACTCAAGTTTGCACACAGCGTAGAATTGGGAGGCATCTGAGTGGAGATGATCCACTATCACGGTGACATTTGCTCACGGCCTCTGCGAAGTGTGTAAAGTGCCTGCATGACTCCAGGACATCGAATCCGTGGCAACCGACACTAGACAGGCATAAGCCTAGATACCGCAGCGAAACATCGGTGATGGAAAGCCCAAAAGAACTCGCCTATATTTCCCCTCATTAACGAAGGAAATGCTGTTGGGGATTGCCTGTTATTTGTTTCTATCAACATTGGCGCAAGGCACGGCTTCTCCCACAACACATGGACTGCGATCGCTCGTGAAATGGTCTCAATGTGCCAAGCGCGAATTTCTTCCTTCCCAGGCTAGGAGCTACGATGCCGTCTGCCACCCGAAAACGGCTGCGAAGTTTCAGCTCTCTCAGCGAAAACGCGCCGCCGGACTTTTTCCTCCGTTTCTCGCAGCAGCTTAACGCTTGATTATGTCACCTAGTCTTTCGCGTGTCTTTTCACGGCTGGCATCTTTGCTAACTTTCGAGTCTCCGAAAAAGAAGCTCGATTATTCTTCGGGTGCCTAAGAAGCTCGATTATTGCAACTGGCGGATGACTTAACATGTATCAGTCTCGGATTGAACCTTGTCCTCATCCAAACCGTTCGTTGCCAGTATCCAAACAAATCAGCTCCCAAGGCGGGAGAGAACGGCGCAGAATCAGCGTAGAAAAAGGTAAAAATGCGAGCGCCGTGGCCATTGAGGCCAATCAAAGCACCAAGTCACTACCTCGCCGGAGGCTTGGCTACTAAGTCGAAGTTGCTTAAAGGCTGACAGTGCATTCAAGGCTTCGCGATCGCTCGAAGCATCCCTCCCATCTGAGCTCAGATCAATACCGCCCAAAATAGTCTTGGGACAAAACGGGCCGCCATGGCACACAGACTAGCAGACGGGCGGAAGAGAAACGTCTCATGAGATACCGTCACGTTGCGGACGTGCCATCGGTACTCACCCGCCAGCCTCAACAACCCATAACCCCGCAGAACCCCCTCCTTCTGGTTTCTCTCGGCTGGTGGCGACTCCCTAGGCCAAACGTAGCCATCCCAAGCCGGCCCGGGTGGTGGTGTGCTGGTGGCACCAATCGCCCACCAATATGATTTCATGTTCCAATTGTTGAAAGGTTGTTGCCGTCACATTTTCAAAACGTCTTTGATCACTACAACGGAAAAAAACAACCATCTGAACCATCGTGCAGGGTCGACGTCAGCATACGCAAAGACGCCTCTGAAAGCAACTCCCAGCAGCTGAAACGGTTTCCACGTACTGTATACTGGGTCTGCTGCAAGAGTGGAACCTTACCTGTGGCTTTAATCAGGCTGTTTGGGCTGCTGTGGCTAGGACGGACACTCGACCGCGCCATCGTCGACCTCTGTCTCCCAAGCCAACATAAGCCGCCCCAAGCCTCCTTCACCTCATCTTATTCTTAGTTACGGTATGCACAAGAACAACACGACGGCATATCAATCCATGTTTACGAAGTCTTGCGCTTAGCCTCGGCCAACTTTTCATGAACAATCGACTCGGGTCAATTATTACGATGCTATACCTAGTGTAACCATGAGTCTGTGTATGAGCAGGCTGCATCTAGTCGGCTTGAACATTTGGGTGACGAGGGCTCGTCAATGGCGGCCATTTTTGCAAGCTTGATTTGGTGGCCGTTGATCCCGGAGCGAAGCCGGACAATATCGGCGAATGCTCCGTGCCAAGGAGACACTGGGGGCGTGAAACGCATTTCGCGCCGGATCTGACACTGTGGGATCGCAGTCCCATATTCCCTCTTGTCCGGGGACGGAGGATCCCCCTGAATGATGGGCAGCCAAACACCAAAGAGCATCAAAACATGTCGGGCTATACTTCCCATCGACTTCTGTTTGGTGACGACCACCGATGGGGTTACCCTGAAGCTTTGCTGGCTTACAACCGCAACCCTGATGCGTAGTAAGAGGCCTATATGCCTCTGTTGAACACCACCATGCCGTTCTCGCCGCCGCGGCCATGGAATTCGGACTCCAGCTTGTCGGCGTTGATGCTCTCCTTTTGAGGGAAAACGGCCAGGGCAAGCGGGAGCACAGCGTAGCTCGTCACCAGGATGAGACCGAGGTTGATCGGGACAGTCAGCCGGGGGCGCTGCTTCAGCCACTCTGTCTTTTGCAGACGGACTAGAACCAGCGGAGGAATAACCATGATCGGGGTGGAGTTGCACACACGGCTAGCCGCGGTCTCGCTGATGGCGATAGTCGCTGCCTTCTTGCTGCGGCCTAGAGACTGGACTTGGGTATCGCCGCCTTCCTTCTCCCTCTTCTTGAGCTCTTGCTCCGACAAAAGGGGAAAAACGTCAATGCCCTTACGGATCTCCTCGCCGCGCATGAGGAGGACGTTGAGAGCACCGGCGGATGCGACGGCGGCGAAGGGGACAAGCCGTGTCAGGGTCGTGCGGGTTGCCGGGGAGAGGGAGCGGAGGCGAGGGACGAGCTTGTTCAGTCCAACAGCGACACCGCATGACACAGAGACGGCCATAGCGTAGGACTCGCCGAGTTTGCGCCAGGTCAAGGGAGAGGATTTGTTGGCGTTTGCCGAATTGATCGCGACGTTGAGGGATTGGTTGACGACCTGCCAGGCGACTGTTCCTGCTGTCTTTGGGGTTCGTTAGACTTCAGGCGAGTGTATAGAGAGCATGGGAGACGACTGACACCGAGTCCGGGCTGGAGCATACCGGCCGTGACGACCAAGTTGGTCAGCACGAAGGCAGACATGCGGAAGGGGAGCATAACCGGTTCGCCGGTGTCTGGATCCAGCGCGCGGTGTGTGTTAGTCGAGAGGCAAGGCAACGAGCCTGGGTTGGGGGTTCAGATTATGGGCTCGTCGCACCTGGGTGGAGGGTCGAGTCGACGACCTTCTTAGCCTTCCAGAGCTCGGGCGTCATCGACGGGATCTTTCCTTGCTTGTAATCGGTGAGGAGGGACTTGGCCTGCTCGAGACCGGTGCTGCCAACGAGTAGGGTACTATGGCGGGGTACGCATGTTAGCTGTGATCAAGCAGATCGCGGAGTTCTAAGTGTGAGGGCATCGCGAGTTGTCGCGCGTGAAACAGCTCTTACCTCGGGTCTGTCAGGCCCATATTATGTCGCACGCGACCCCAGTATGTACCGAGATCATACTGCGAAGCGGGCAGCTCGCGGCTGCCGGGGAGTGAGGCCGACATTGTGAATCCAGAGCTCGAGATCCTCAAAATCGCACCGCAAGAGGAGTTGAAGTAGAGGGGGATCGCGACCGTCCTTCCCAGTTGAGTACCCAAGAATTTGCTGAGGGGTAATAAAAGAGAGGTGACGGAAGCGATGCCGATGCTGGTGGCACGGCACTGCTGGGAGAAGAGGTCGCTGACGGTGAGGTTTCGTTGGAGAAAAAGGCGTGGACGGCAGAGGCGTGGTCGAAAGGCGCAAAATGGGTATCGTCGGATGTGCTCCCGATCTCGGTTGGTGTGTTGTCGCGGTAGGGGTCTTTTTTCGGGGTACAGATGCAGTCTAATTTGGAGATAAGGCATGCGTCGGCTGGCGACGGGTGGAGAGGGCTGGTATCTACAACGGCTTCAAAGCATCTGTGTCTAGGTGCCTACCTACCTAAGGGACGTTAGGTGACAGACTCGGGGTGCAAAGCAATCGCCGGTTTTAGAGATCTCGGAAATCAAGAAATTAGAGGCGGTACACAATTGCATAGCAGATTAGATCCAATGGGGGCGAAAGATAAAGGAAAAGTACACCATCATTGCGATCATGCTGGTAAGTGCAAAAAAGCGACCTACCTAGGGATCGAACCTAGAATCTTCAGAGGGTGACTTGGAAGCCGAAATCTGACGCGATGCCATTTCGCCAGCAGGCCAATATTGATTCATACCCTTCCACAAAACCTTGCAGACTAAGTAGCACAGTACTTGTGGGGAGGTGCTGGGGCTTTTGGTCAAGAGGCCAAAACTTTGGACTGACGGGTGTGAGAAGGTTTGAAATTGTCGTTGTTCTCTTCGTTTTTGAGCCTGCGCCATCATCCGTCTTCTTAGTGCTCAATTCTCAGGTGTATGAAGGCGTAGCCGCGTCTCCTCCGGAATGCAAGTCAGTTATTCCCGACTGAGTGAAAGTTGCTCCGACAACCCGATTTTCTGTCGTTCCAGACCAGTGGGCGCTTGTGCACAGGTTCACGATTATGCTACAACGACTCGGGATTAATAGGACTCATATTAATGCGATTGAGGGCATGCAGCTAGGTATTGAGTGTCTATCCGGAGACTGGGAGAATCCCCCGACTTGAAGACGACTACTTCCGCTTTTGCCCAATGATATCAGCCGCCTGCAGTGCCAAAGCATATAAGGCAACTTGCAAATTTGCAGAGATGGACTGCGGAAGGACGGATGAGTCTGCAACAAAGAGACCTTCAACACCCTTGACACTAAGACCTGTGTCGACAACCTTACCCATGGCGGCAGTACCACTCGGGTGGAAGCAAGATCTATCCCGTCGTCAGTTTCTTATGTATTCGACAACACATTTTGGGGGTGGGGAACTTACCCTGCAACCTGGCGAGCACGCGCCACGAATGCTTCGTCTGTAGAGTTCACGCTCAGAGGCGTGTCGGCCGTCAGCTCGCCATCGAGAATCTCGCGACCCACGGGTGTGAGGTTGCTTCCGAGAAGCTTGGTGTCAAGCCTGAGGGCTTCGCGGACAGCATATCTGTCGACTGCTGTGCCCAGGTAGTTGGGGTCGATCAATGGGTAGTCGCTGATATTCGCTGACGAGATGCCCACGGAACCACGCGAGGTGTCGATGAGAACAATAGAAAGCATCAGGACAGCAGAACCGTCGGTTGATGCGCCGTTGTACTGCAACGAGTGAGAGATGTGAGCGCGGTCCTGTCGAAGGAGAGGATGGTGTGGTCCTGGCTCGATGCCTTCATCTTCGGCAATAGCTGCTGCGAGCCCTTCTTTAGGGAGAGTGGTGGTGGCGATGAAGTCGATCTTGTTGCCTAGTCCGTATTGAGGCTCCTCGAAGAGAGGATTCCCAGACTCGAAAGCCCATCCCTCAGACGGATTCTTGACTTTCCATGCCGTCGCCATGAGGACGTGGTCGTGTAGGTTCTGACCAACCTCAGGCTGATCCAGCTTAACCTCAATGCCATGTTCTTTGAGGATGCTGGCGGGACCAATGCCAGAGAGCATGAGAAGCTGCGGGGTTCGGTATGCGCCAGCTGTGATGATTGTCTTATGGCTCAGGTATTCGGTTCCATTTTGTAGACGGATGCCCTTCGCTCTCATTAAAGTACCGTTGGACGTCTTATCGACCAGGATGCGTTCCACCATGGTGTTTGTCAGCACAGTCACGCCATCCAAGGGGAAAGCTTCAGAAGACATCTGTCTGCGGCCCTCGGCTCTGTTCTCCTGAAGTTCGCCGTATCCAATAGGATTCCCGGCGTTTGCATCCAGCTGGGGAAGAGCATGAACGCCAAGGGCATCGTAGGATTCGGCCAGCTTCTCACGCATCGGGAACTGGCGGTTCATCGGGGTAACGCCTTGGATGACCATGGAGCCATTGGAACCGTGCTGAGAAGGGTTAATGGTGGTGTTGAAGAACTTCTCAGTTTCTCTCATGTAAGGGAGCTGGCCCTCATAACTCCAGCGCTTGTCCCCAACTTCGTCGGCCCAAAGGTCATAGTCGACAGTGTGACCACGAACCCATGCAGCTACGTAGAGTTGTTAGCCTAGTCACTCAAAGTGACGCTGATGCCTGTGGAGGACAACAGGTAACAAGAGGGCCAACTGACCTCCATTGATAGCCGTACCTCCTCCGAGAGCTTTGCCGGCAGGAGAAGCTATCGATCGGTTGTCCACGTTGACTTGAGGAATCGACGTGTAACCCCAGTCAAGATCACTCCCGGCACCAGTACTGGTATTCGGATAAGCGATTGCTTCAAGGCCATTGACGTTGGGACCGGCTTCAACCAGGAGGATCTTCAAAGTAGGATCCTTGTGGAGAAGGCGATTAGAGATGACGGAACCAGCGAGGCCGCCGCCAACGACAATGAAGTCCCATAACGACGACATGTTCTAAGCTTGACGAAGTTTAGCAAAAGAGTGACTTGATAGGAACACTGAGCCTATAGAAAAGACTGCACGATGAACCGCTTCTTAAATACCTGGCTTGGGTAGTCACTGCACCGGTCATAATACAATCAAACCCCCTTTCCTCCGAGCACCGCCGGTGAAATTCATCTCAAATCCGCTGTGGGTAACCCGTCGCGTGGCCTGGTCAGTTGGTATGTCGAAGCACGACTTGCGCTGCGGCTAGGGTCCCATGTTAGAGACGCGAATACAACATTAGCGGGTGGTATGGTGCTGAAGATGCTGGACAGAAAAGAAGTGGGTTGTGGACTCGCTGGAGGAGTTGTTGGAAGTAGGTATGTTGGTGGAGAGACAAGGAGCATCTGCTGCACCTCTAGACGAGATGTCCGCACCGGCAGACCGGGCTGCGGGTCCGGCCGGCCAAACTTCCGAAAATATGATGGTCGCACCGGGTATCGAGCGGGCTGGCAACCAAATCGACCGCGCCGAGATTTTGGGCCCTTGTCTACTCTCCGCTGTGCCACTTCCCCGCGTCGTCTTTGTTTGCAACCTGTAGACTTCACTTCGGCTACGGGAAGTTATCGTTCGAGCTTTCAGCTGACCTGGGCTCCTTGGCAACATGGAGCCAACCAGAACAAGCATTCCTGCAGCAAGCACCAACAAGATTATTAACCCAGACCCATCGGCCGGGGGGACTGCTCCGATCAGCTTGTGATTGCGCAAGCGCTCACGGACACGAATTCCCAAGCCCCTTGGAAAAGAGTGCTCCGCTTACAAGCAATAATAGGCAGTGACCAATACGAAGTCGAAAACGACGCTGAGCTTTGCTTGCTACGGCTTGAGCCGCCAATGAATCGTTGCGAAAGCCCTCACAGATTCGTCAACTCCGTCAAGCAGATGGAACCCTCCGCTCTCTTGGCGAGATTGTCCAGATGCCCGGTCCATTGCAGTTCATATGCAGATCGAAAAGTAGGGGATTGAGTGCAAGAATCACTGCAGGGGTAGCCGGTGAAAAACAAGAAACGATCAATTCCCTTTACGAGAAGTCGAAATTTGAACTATGATGCAGGCAACTTCTTCCCTGAACCGGGCACGCTGGACAAATCCTGGTCGTCTGGACGGTGGCTGCTTGGTACTTGACTAGAGATAACACCGAGGACAAGATGTGGATCGGACACAGAGGCAAAAGGAGCTCATAGGGTCGCGTCTTCTACCATTTCCGTTCGAGCAGCTCTAACTTTACCTTCTACTAGGCACGATGAAACTGTTTCTTGCTTGACATCAAACCCATCATGGCAACTTCGCCCATCCTCGTGCAACGCCAGAATGATGAGACCAGCTCATCAATGATAACGCAAAAGTTTCCTCCTCTGACTCCAAATGGCGCCTCTCTTGTCGCCGCGGCATCGGTAATGCTGGTTCTCACGACATGCTGGACGATCTTTCGCATTTGGGCAAGGAGGATCACGAAGATACCTTATCAGACCGAAGACTACCTCTACTTTACCGCCCAGGTATGCGATGACAATTCCAAAGACTCTCCTTGCCTCATTCTTTGGAAGCTAAGAATTCGCAGTTACTCTATTACGGCGCTTCAGCCTGTTTCATCCTTGGTATGTCCAATCTCCGGTCTTAAAGATGGCCTAGGAGAAATGCTTACGCGCCCCGAAGCCGTTGTTGTCGGCGGCGCAGGTCACGATATTTGGAACCTCAGCGACGAGCACAAGTATCATTACTTTCGCATTTCGCTTGCCACTCAGGTGCTGTATGCTGCCGCCCTCGGTTTCGTCAAGCTGAGTATCACATGGATGCTGCAACGCATCTTCTTCGACCATTGCAATACCTTCCGATTTCTCGCTTGGATAACCATGGGCCTATCCGTCTGTTGGGCAGCTTACACTGCCTTGATTGGTTTCTTGATCTGTCGACCGGTGCAGATGGCTTGGGACCCTAGTGTCACCGGTACTTGTGGCAACCATACAGCGGCATACTCGGCTGTTGCTATCTTTGATATCATTACGGATGTGCTCATCGTTGGGCTGCCTGTCAAGTTCGTTGCTCAGCTTCAGGTCAGAATGGCACACAAGATCGCCCTATATGGTGTATTTTGCGCCGGAATCATGTCTGTTACTTTCTTCCATAGTGTCTCTTCTTCCCCTTGACGATTATATCATCGGCTGACGCTCTGTTTGGACAATTAGTACCATCGTATTTTCCTGCGTGCGTCTCTATTACGCCTACAATATCGACTTCATCAACATCACGAAGGGCTTTGCGGTGGCTAGCGTTAGCGGTGTCATGCAAGCCGGCATCGCAGTAATGGTAGCTTCAAGCCCGATGCTGCGTCCAGTGTTCGATCGCACGGTAGGCCGGATCCTCGGTCTAGGCTTGCAAAGCCAAAGGCGTAACACCGCTTCAACATCGAACGTGACGGGCGATGTCACAGGAGGCAACACGGCCGGACTTCACTGCAAACGCAATACCCGGAGTGACGGATTCAAGCAGATGTCGGACAGCGAGGAGCATTTAGCCTGGGAACTTCGTAACATCAAAGCTGCTGGGAGGAGGGAGAGTCAGAATGTTGGCACCGCTACCACCCAAGTCAACGCGCTTCATTCAGATAAGAACGCGACTGAGGATGAGACGGGCCGCAGCACCCCTAGTGACGGCAAGATCTTGGTTACCACGACGACCCAGATTATTCGGTAGTTGAAACTGTAGGAATTCAACCACGAACGGATGATGATGATGGGGACCATCTTTGCATACCTATGGCAGGACACTGCGAATTTTCGTCATAATGCAAATGTCGTGGTGGAAGCTTGCTTGGATGATTTGTCGTATATTTGGCGTATTAAGGTATCAGACTACGGCATCCAGTCCGAGAGAATCTGTCGCCTCATTGTTGTTTTCGCTCATCATCACTCCCTCACTGTCGACTTGACCACAACTTCAGACTTGACCCAGATGTTTTGGTCCCCTGCCCTTCCCGATCCACTTGACCATCCGCGATTATGACCGTCGCGAGTTAGGTCCTTCCTGAGTTCGGGACCGAGAATGGATTCCACGCTGTTGTCGTCACCATAACCCTTTCCGTTGGATCGCTCAGTGCGGGTCGTTTCGTAGCCGCTTCGCTCACCAGCACGACCTCCCAAATCCAGGTCCGGAGTTTTCAGGCCAACCCCGAACGTATAGTCCGTGCCTCCATTGTCCTCATCATGAAAGAGCCGGTCATGGCTGTTGTATAGGGGCCGCGGGTGGGCTTGCTGCCGTTACGGGACGTCCACAGATCGAGCCAATTCTTGAACAAGGGGCGACAGACAGGAATGCCGATGCACATCTGAGGATTGAAAGATTAGTACAGGCTTTGACCGGGAATCAGGATGCAATTTTACGATGGGGTTGCCAGTTCTGCCGCATGCCAAATAATGAGACCGACGGTGTCCTCTACAAGTTGGCCGATATGTCAGTAACTCTTTTCCCATGCAGCGTACAGACCAAAGCTGCACGCCGACTATGCAACTCACTGGAGAAGTTGGCATTGCTTAGATTCTTCAAATCCAAGGATCTCTGGATTCCGCAAGCTCCGGCGCTAGGTGAAGTGTCAGCTTCGATCAAAAGCGACGACCTTTGATGTGGCCCCTCTTTCGCAGATGAATCTTATGGTGTAGAACATACATGAATCCCAGACTCAGAATGATATTGATGAAAAGATTCTCTTTCCTCGGCATCTGAAGATTCCAAAGCATGGCCCATGGCGTTACTGCGTACCCAAAGTCGACCACAACACTCCAAACTCCAGCTGCTGTCGATATCGGCCCGGGATCAATCGGGCAAGCGCCACCTGGAAGGAATTGGTTCCATAGGAACTCTATTGGTGTGCATGAGAACCAGAAAACGAAGAGCGATACGACGACCAGAACACCGGGGACCCCGACCGGGAAGAGAATGACGAATTGATGTAAACGAGTTGTCACGAGGCGAAGTAGGAATAATGCCAGAGACGTCTTCGAGACGACAGTGCCGGCGACAAGGATGGTTTGGCCGATGGCTTCGTACAGGATGGCGCGTGGTGCGTCTGAGGTTGTCTCAAGTTCGTTGATGTTCCGACCAAAGCCGTAGAAAGAAGCAATTGTGAGCATGACATCGTACGAAACGAAGAGAGCCTGTCATAGGCAAGCGTTAGTATCGCTTTCGTCCCGAAGAGCCACGACCTGGTCGTCTTGATAGAACTTCACAATCAGACTCACGGAGGCAAAATTGAAGAAATGATCGTCCATGCCATAAGCTTGAAGTACACCTAACCGCGTCCAAAGGCGTAGTATGACGAAGAACAGAGCCATAGCGGCACCGCCTGGTCCGATCATTGTCTCCCGTGCTGTTAACCTCAGATGGGGACAAAGAAGAGAGGAGAAGAGGAAGTCGATTCCAAATCCAGGCAGGCGCAGATGTCAGTTAAAGCTCCGTGGTTCATCCGGCCACCCTTACGCCTCCACGAGTCAATCTAAACAGGGAACGGAAGACTAGTGGTACTGGATCTGGGGAAAGGCAATGAAGACCAGACTTGTACTTCATCTATGATCCATCGACAGATTCACGGAGCCGCCTTGGCGGGCCCATGAGCCTTCATATTCGAGAATCCACATAGGCTTGTCTGATAGCCCTGGCCCTTGTAAAGAGGTGACGTTATCTCGTCTCTGTCACCCTTGGTGTGCACACGGTCATACGCAGCCAAATTCGGGGTGCGGCGCTCAAACCATACTCACGAGGCCGATTGCGGCACGGGCCCCTGCGTATCCAGACTGAGCTTCCTTCATAACTAGAAAAGTTGCTTCGATGCCACCCTATTACCATCTTGACGTGTTCATATATCTGCGTGTGCAACGTCAACTTCAGAAAAGCTTTCGCCGTCTGTGACAATGAAGTGGGGGCAGCAGCATGACTTACGGCTTAAATTTATGTCGTCAACCTGTACGTCGAATTCCACAGCCCGACGGAATATTCAACCGCTTGTTGAACACCAGATGGACCGCGCCTTTTTTCTGTCTCGGAAACTGATCTGCATATTGACATGGATACGATTGGGAAATCTTGAATGGCACATTTTGCCGCCATAAGACAGGCCGGGCTGATGTTCCGCAATCTTTCCTCGTCGGTTCTGTTCCTGCTAATTCTACAGTAGTATCAATAACCGCTGGATAGATAATAGCAGTATTCACGACAAACACATAGATGATGGTCGCAACAGCTAAGGCGGCCAAGATGGTTGCTGACTCTGCCAGTTACTCTTGTATCTTACCTTGAAGTTGATGGGAACAGCTTAATGAGGCAACTCACTGCTTGAAGTAGTTTAGCCGAACGAACAAGAATAGAATCCTATGCACGCAAGCATCCTCCACGCCCAATCAATCAGAATTATCATGACTAGTTTGTAATTCTCAACTTGGCTTAAACGAAGGTCTTCCGCCTTCACACATAAGCTTACACTCGGCCTACACAACAGGTCTAAATGAGTTCTTTGTTTAAAGCTTAAACCGCAAAGGGATTTAAATGTTTGTCCATATGGATTTTCTTAGCTGAAGGCATTGATGAAGAAGCAGGATCATCACGGGAAGGGCACAGCTCAGGGAAGTACGTATCAGTGTGACGTTCACAAGGAGGCTAAATCCGTCGCAAAATGGAAGAAACCTGCCAGCCCGATAATTGCAGAATTAGCTTGATAGCAGAAACTTAGATTGAACGACGTCTGGGCATTCTCGGAATATTCGGACACATGCCATGTCAGTAATCCGAGGTTGAACCACATGAACAGACGAAACGGAAACGTCGATTCGCGAGGTAAAAAGCTTTGCCTCGGACATCCCTCAGTTCTCATTCAAGATGGAGTCTAACAGCATTATCACGGAAGACATGATCTCTCAACTGAAACACAAGCAGAATAACAGTGGTGCCTCCATCGAACTCCTGATCAAAAGCTTTCGCAAAGCACCGCAAACTGCGCGATGGCGTGGTAGGCTTTGAGGGCATCCAACCCGCGGCCATTGCGGTACCCAAGGACGGCTCCGAGGTGACGTGTCCGGTTCGATGGGTCAAGTCCATTGGTCTTAAGTTCATTATTCGCGGAGGAAACTATTCTTGAACACGCAGCATTGTACATGATGCGCTCAGGATCGACATGCGTGGCATTACCTCGATCAATGTCGCAGAAGACCGCCAAACCGCTGTTGTAGGTGGCGGAATCATCGCTAAAGATCTCATCTCTACGCTCCATAAAGTCGGCTCAATGACACCTACCGGCACCACTTGGATTACTGGCTATACCGGCTGGGTGCGAACGGTGGGCATGGAACCAGCACTCGCTTGTATGGAATAGGAATTGAACAGGTAGTTGGAGCAGAGTTGGTGAGTGCGCAGGGTGAGCAGGTTGTTGCGGATGAGGAAATGCTAGAAGGCATCAGGAGTGGGTGCAACCACGAGTCTAAAGGTGAAATTACATCCGAAATGCGATGTAATTTAATTACCTGTCCAAGCAGCTGTCGCTGCTCAACTGCAAATGAAACAGCCTCTTGGTGGTATTCTCATCTTCGAGTCCAGCGACAGTAGACGCACTTGAGGTGTACTTCAAGGCTACTCCCAACCTTCCAATGCCCAAGGAGCACACAACCAACCATTATTAGCTTCCAGCCTTCCAGCCTTAGCTCGGAGTTGCCTTCAGCGTTTTATGGACTTGGACTGGCCGGGACGTGGAGAAGGGCCGGGGGGTGCTTCAAGCCTGGAAAGACCATGCTCCCCTGCCGCTTCTTCTGTCCACTGTGTATGTCCTACCTGACAAAATGAGGCAGGAGCGAATGCCATCCCCATGTCCACAGAGAGGCGGCCAACGGAGCTGCTTCTTAGCTCGTCTACCAACCGATGCTGCTGGTGACGAGCTTGCTGGAGTCGTCTTGGGCGCTGCCGAAGCTTTGAGACCATGACCCCAAAATCGCGTGGAGCGGAACGACGGAGTTCAATCCTGCTAGGATGCCTCCAAATTGCTTCGTGGACTGGAGTTATTCCTTTTTCTCCTGCTCATATCAGTACCCCTCCGACGAAAATGGCGAGGAGATTGAGCAGTGGAGCAAGTCGTTGATCGAAAGACTTCGTTCATTGGGAAAGGATTCGGTTCCTGATCAGGGCTATCCAGCTACCAACGAGCCAGGAGACAATAATGCGTTGGAGATATACGGCGAGATATAAAGTCGGGCGAAGTAGCCGAAGATGAAGTTTGACCCTGGCAGTGTTTTCATTCACGCGGATCCCAGGATGATTCTGAAGCAGCCTTTGTTGAAGTCTGTCTGCAGGCAAACATGTTTTTCGAGGCCGCGTAGCCAGTGGAATCCGAGATAAATATATGCGTACTAAATCTGTACGCTTCCAGTGCTGAAAATACACAATCGTACATTTCGTTATGTCGACCACAGTAGCTCTTAATGAATGGATGCTCAGACATACGGTTCCAATTCCTTCTCCGTCCAAACCCACAACTTATCAGCCAGCTCCTCATCCAGAGAGAGCTTGGAATCCTTTCCTGTCACGCCCACAGGCCAGTAGAAGATACCAGTCTTTGCCTCGGGACTGACAGCAGCCCAAAGTTGATTATTGGCGCCCTTGCCGACGGGTTTCGTAACCAGCCACAATACAAATGAGATCAAAGGCTTGAGAAGAGGCCAGCGAGCCATTAGACCGCTGCTAAGGTTCGTGCTGACAACTCCAGGGTGGACAGCGATGCAGCGCACATCGGGATATCGTTTCGCAAGAGCCCGGATGTGGTGGATGTTGGCAAGTTTGGACCCGCCGTAACGTTCCCAAGTGCTTCTCGAAGCCATGTCCGTCTTGAGCTCATCGAAGTTGTAGACGTTCTTCGGCGGCCATTTCTCCGCGGCCGATGAAAGCGAAACGATACGAACGTCCTTATCCCCATCGGTTTTGGCGGTATTTTGAAGCGTAGGAGGAGAAGCTTGGTGAGAAGGGCATGACCCATGTGATTAGTCCCGAATTGGACCTCGTAGCCTTCCTTGGTAGTCCCGGCAGGCCAAGCCATGATGCCGGCGTTATTGATAAGGAGATGCAGCTTTTGCTCTTTGGAAAGAAACTCTTGAGCGGCACGTTTAACGCTCGCGAACGATGCCAAATCGAGCTCGAGGAAGCTGATAGGCGCCGCATTAGGGACCTGTTTCTTGATGTCCTCAATGGCGGCCAAAGCCTTGGCCTGATTCCGAGCCGCGAGGTAGATGTGGGCTGCTTTGCGCTTGCTGAGTTGCGTGATCGTTTCCTTGCCAAGGCCAACGTTGCCTCCGGTGACGATAATGACCTTGCCTGACAGGTCAGGGATATCTTTGTTTGAGTCGAAGCGCACCATATTGATTGTTGAGAGGCGATAACTTCGAAGACGAAGGTGCTATTTGGTCTCAGCGGACTTGCTGTCTGCAAGCTCCTATGGAAATGTATTTGAAGCGGTGAAAGAGGTCCGAAACTTTATATGACTTGCTTGTACCCCGACGGATTTGATTATTCCAAGAATGGGACGAATTAAGCGGGGACTAATGAAACCCGTACTCCGAAACTTTGGCACTCGGACGATGCGCACATGGAGATACGTGGGCTCGTGACCTAAGTCCAATGGCGAGCATGCGGACAGGATGGGTACGCGTCGGCAGTTTGGTTCCTTGTCAAGACAAGTCCCGGAGAGGATAGGTCGATAGTTTTATAGTTTAAATAATTAAAAACCACGTTATTATTAATATAAAGTTAAAGATTATAAGGCTATTAATAGGCACGTATAAGTGCGGCTATAGTTAGGAAAGTTATAATCACGTGACTAAAGGCTATGTATTATCAGGAGGCGCGGAGTTAGAAGGTCTATTATACTTAAGCAGGTAAAATCACTATATAGTAGCCAGAGGCCTTATAATAGGGTTATTAAGTCTAGGGATATATAAGACCCTTAACTTCTTAGTAATAATACTAAAGACCCCTCTTATTAAATTAATATAAGATTAATAACTTAAAGATAAGAGAGTACGAGGGGTGAGACCCGAGTTTATTAAAGTTCTAAATTACGCCGCAGCCCCTTCGCAAAAAGACTACAACAAATTCACCCAGTTCGCAAGTATAATTCGGGAAACACTATACAGGCATTTTAACCTATGCCCTCTACTAGTTAAGGAAAACAATATAAGAACCCTATACGTATTAAAGACTATAGTATCTAGGATATTAGTATAGCCTTTCTAACTTCTCCTTACTAGGGGGCTAACTATAGGGTCCCTATAGGGGTAGGTAGGGTTTAGTATTAGCTATAAGACCCTTACCTGCTTCTACTTATTATCTTACCCTTATAGCGCATCCTACTCTCTCTAAGAGAGGGTATTAGGGGCTACTACTTCCTTACTAAGGCGGTATTTAATAATAAAATTATACTAAGATAGCTCCTCTACTTACTAGCTCTAGCGCTTTATAAGGCGCTAATTCTTTATAAAGTATTTAAGCTTCTAGTAGTTAGTTAGTATTTTAAAAGTAGTTATATTATATAGCTCTACCCTCTATATATATAGGTAAGAAAGGATTACTAGGAGCTCCTTATTATAAATAGGGTAGTTATACTCTATAGGTAAGAGCTTTTATAAGTAGAATATTATAGGATACTAAGTACCCTCTAGGTTAAGTTATAAGAATACCCCTCTTAGTATAAATCCTAAATAATTAGTTTTAATAATAATCTTATCTTCTAGATTAAACTAATAAAATACTAGCTAGGTATTAAAAAGCTATTAAAGCTATAAATAGGCTTATTCTTAGTTATCTCCCTATTAGAACGTTATATTCTTTTTAATAAGTAGTATAAGTAGTTTAATAATATCCCTAAATTCTAATATAAATATATTATAATAATTTATAAACCCTAGGAAGCTCTAGACCCCTTTTAGGGAGGTAAGGGGTAACTACTTAGTAATTACTTAGAGTTTCTTAGGGTTATAAGAGAGACCCTCTCTTATTATTATAATAAACCCTATATACTTAACCCTCTTAACTAAGAACTTATACTTTATAGGGTCGAGGTTTAGGCTTATATCTACTAGCCTCTAGAGAACCTCCTAGACCTTCCTCTTATAGTCTTCCCTCGTTCTAGTAAAGTAAATTAATATATTATTTATATAAATAGTAATAAGATTATTAAGGAAATGCTATAGGGTATTATTAATATATTACTAGAAGCTTATAAGGGTATTAATTAGGCTAAAGAAGTAGATTACTTACTTAAATAACTTATACTAAATATAGAATATAGTTCTCTCTTAATACTCTTCTATTACTCTTAACTTATAGAAAGCTATTATTATATCTAACTTAATATACTACTTAGCTATACTTACTTAGTTTAGTATCTTAGAGATTAATAAGAGGGGGTAGTAATCTTTCTTAGTAATTTTATTAAGAGCTCTATATTTAATATAGAAGTAAATTCCTCTACCTATATTCCTTATAAAGAGTACTAATACCTTAGTAAGTAAGCTACTAGCTTTAATAAACCCCTTATCTAGGAGGTCTTATAGGGTCTTTTTTAATACTAGTAGCTCTTCTCTTAATATATTATAAATAGGGCCCTAAGGGAGTAATAGCTCCCTTCTATCTAGTCCTAGTATAAGGTTAATCTAATAGTCTACTCCTAGTTACCTAAGGGGTAATAAGTAAGCCTTATTAGGGTTAAATAGGTTAGGAAACTCCCTTAAGACCTAGCTTAATAAATAGTATTACTAATCCTCTTTTAGTTTTAAGTTTAAGGCTTTCTTAATATTAGCTAAGCTAATAGCCTATACTAATAGCTCTATAATACCCTCCTAGTACTTACTCTATTATCTTACTAGGTATTAGTAGATTATAGAGAACGAGGGTATATTAAGGAACCTTATAGCTCTTATTACCTTTATAAGAGGTATTTCTTCTTAATCCTTTAGATATAGGTTAACTTATCCCCTTTTATAATATACTTAGTAGGCTATAGTATTATAAATAACCTAGTTCTATTCTATCTAAGGGCGCCCTAAGAGGATACTAGGGTCTAGGTTATTAATTATATATATAAAGATATACTAAGTATAACTACTTATTTCTAAGTTAAATACTACTATACCTAGAGTATTACTTAGTAATAATCCGCTAAGTATATACCCCCTTATAAGTTAATATCTCTTCTTAATATATAAAAAGCGAAGGTATTAAGCTAGGGAAAAGTTAATTATTATATAAGTATTACTCCTAGTATTTACTAGGGTATAAGCTAGATATCCTCTATTAACTCTAACCTAAATAATAATAAGCTTATTATTAGCTAGTTATTCCTATTTATATTCTTCCTAACTTAATATCCCCTCCTTAATAAGCTCTAGAGCCTAATTTTACTCTAGAGTTAATCTTTTTCTAACTCCTTATCTTCTTCTAAAGAGTTAGCTACTACTTAGTAGTTATTTATATCCTCGTAATATACTAGTTTTTCCTTTAAGACCTTTACTTTTATAACCCTAAGTAGCTAGTTCTCTTTATTAAAATAGCGCTAAGTAATATAACCTCTAACTCTATAAGTATAATAAGTATATAAATCCCTTATATCCTTCTAAGGCTATTAGTATTATACTAGGGAGGTACCTAAGGAGGACCTAGAGTTTTAGTAGTTATAATATCTTACCTATTTAACTTATAAGATATATATAGCTCTAGGTATATAGGTATCCCCCTTAGTATCCTTAATAATAAGTCTCTAGTAGGTTACTAGGTAATTACTAGAGACCTTCTAGTACTCTACTTTCTATATAATACTCTAAACCTTTAAGAGCTAGCTATTATAATTAGCTAATAGGTTAATAGTAATTAGCTAATCCCTTAGCCTAGGGGTAAAGGAGGCCTCTAGAAGTAAGATCTAGACTTAGCTTAGCTAGTTTATACTACTTATATTAGCTAATATTTATTTAAACCTAAGTAAGAAGGTTACTAGGGCCTTATTCTCTTTCTACTAAAAGGTTTATAATTAGGCTATAGCTTATAATTAGATATTAGTATCCTTATAAGTCTAATTAAGGTAAGTTATAAAATCCTCTAGGTTATATTATCTACTATCTCCCCTAGCTTTATAGAAGGTAGAGATTACTTATTAGGGAGTAGAATCTAAGTAGGAGTTAATAAGATATTATATCTCTATATATATAGGGTAGAATACCTTATTAATAATAATCTTATATCTTATTTACTATACCTAGGAGTTATATTCTTTTTCCTTAGTTAAAAGCTTTAGGAGTAGGGGTAGTAGCTTCTAATATATAATACTAGGTATTACTAGGACCTTACTAGTAGTACTTATAAGGGTCTATATAGCTATATATTAGCTATTCCCCTACTTAACCCCTAATTAATATTACTAGAGGGACTCTATTACTACTTTTAAATTAGCTTATAATAGCTTATCTTAAGTTTTAGCTACGCTATTATTAACTATCTTACTAACTAATAGGGAGTAGTACTCTACTTATTATTATTATTATAGTAATAAGCTTAAATATATAAGGGGTTAGACCTAAGTTTATTTAATAGAAGGTTGCTATAATATTATTTATTTAAGCTAAAGAGGAGAAAGGGAAGTTTTCCTCTCTAGTAGAGATTTCGCTAGTCTATAGAGAATAATTAGGTAAGCCCTAGGTAGCTCCCTAAGGTAGTAAACCTAGGCAGAAGCCTAGGTAGACTTAACCTAGGCGCAGCCTATAATAGAGACCAGAGGAGAAGGAGAAAAAGGATATTAAAATTATAATTATTAGCCCTAAGGAGGATATTAGTAGACCCTTCCTACCCCCCCCCCCCCCCTCTAAGCTAGAAAGGATTATTACTAATATTAGATTATTTATTAAAAAGAAGGAGAAGGATACTTATAAAGGGGATTATATTAATTTTATATTTAGATATATTTTAAGTTTAGCTTTATAAACCTATTTATTTTTTATCTACTTTAATTTCTTATTATAACTTAATTAACTTC